>JAODAL010041906.1:0-35392 GCA_025379985.1 Phyllomedusa bahiana
TGCATTATTGCACCCATTTATTTGTCACTATACCCAGACACTTGGCCCACACATCTTTCCAGTGTCCCCTATATGTAGGGGATGATTGAAACATGTTGGACGGAACCATGAGGAATAACAGCGTGTTTTTGAATTAGGGAAGGCTGGGGACAGGAACGCCCTTATCAGGCGATTATCCTGTATCTCTCCTCTCAGTTAGGTAGGGGTATATTAGGTTTACAGGGCCGGGCTTTGTATATCACTCTGGTCCCACCCATGTGGTTGTTGTTTGCCTCCCACAGTTTTTGTGAGTTTTTTTAGATAGACTACGATATATTTTAATATATTCAATAAAAGTTATTTTTTAGGACCGATTTCTCCTCTTTAAACTGTTTTTCATTAACGGCGCTCCTGCTCTTTCTCACTTCTCCTGAAGACCAGTGCACGCTCTCCCGTTCTCTAGGGCGCATGCGTGCCAGCCCCCTTAAAAGTTTAACCACCACAACCGGGTAATTGGGTTATTGCCTTGCACTGACCCTATATATCCAGGAAACTTTCCGTAGTTTCCGGCCGGATCTGTAGTGCAGTGTGCCTATTGAGAAAGCATTCCCGGAGTCTTGCTAGTTTTCCATGTTCCGTCCCGTTGCCTCTGTCCCTCGACCACGAACCTTTGCCGCCTGTCCTGGCATTCCTGCCTGTCCCCGACTACGAGTTTGGGTTATGATTTTGCTGCATGCTGAACCTTGGCTGCCTCTGCAAGCAAGTCGAGTCAGGGGTAGCGATTTGGTAGGATTCCCACCACAGCAAGTCCAACTCGCTTTGCGGCAGGCTCTGGTGAATTCTGGGACCTACTTAGGTTCCGCTCCCTGGCGTGGCTTATACCACCGCTTGCGGTGCGCCTATGGATCCACTACTTCCGATCGTTACATGCTTTTCTCTGAAACCAAGCAAAATCAGAACAGCTATGTATTTGGTAATTGCCTTTATTTATCTAACTGTTTAAAGCTAATCTTTGTAGTGAGAAAACCTCTTTAAGATAAGGAACCTACTGCTCAGGCAATGGGTAAAACATACAGTAAATCTCCTTTTAAATACAAATTGGTGTGCAGACACTTGTGGGAGAAGCAAATACTATTGTTCACTGGCTCTTTTACACGGGCAGTGTGTACACACTCTAAATAAGCAGAGCAAGACAATGCCTGTGGCTGGTGAACCCCTGGGTAAAGACCAATGGATGAAACTGCTTGCTGCATGGAACTGCAAAGAAGATGTCAAATTTGTCTGTGGCCAGGAACCCCGGAGCTTGAAAGATTAGCTACAGCATCACATGAATGATGTATGTGACATCAATAGGCCAAAACTAAAAACCTGAACAAAGTTGTGGGCATATTTATTGAAAAAAATGTCTACAATTGACAAAGTTTTTCCTTCTCATCAGATATAAAAATTTACCTTTTCATAGGGAAACAAACTTAAGTTTGGCTTAAGCCAAACTGAAGGTTAATAAAGACTGTGCAGCTGTATGTGCTTTGTGTGGGAGAAGAAAGATGTCCTGCTGCTCATCCCTTTCTGTGGTACTGCAACATGACCGTATAATGGCCCGGAGCAGCAGTGGAGAGAATGGGAGTGGTAGTAACTGGTTATGGGGACTAATGCTCAACCATGCCTCTCATTCTACTCCAGATCCAATACAGTGAAGAGGGGGTCTGCAGTGAAGAGATGATGGTGGTACACTTTGGTGGTGGTCTCTAGCTCAACTGCCTGTGGTGGTGTGTGAGGTACCCTTGATGTGTGGTGGAGAGTAAACCGTCAGGAGTCAAAGGGTTAAATAATGGTGCAAATATAGCTGTCTTTCCTTTCTAGACCAGGATTTTAAACACAGGAGAAGGATTAGTTTCTTAAATCCACATGCCTATCAATTCAAGCCAACCAGTAGAGAAACAATGAATCCATTTACTTCAAAAGTCCATTTGCATAATGCATTCCAGATTAATGATCTGGGTATCTTTATAGAAACAAATTAGGTATTGGGCCAGAATCTGCTGGATCCCATAGGCCATAAGGTCTGGTGTGACTAGGTTGACCTCATGAAATCCCAGGAATCCAAAGTCCTGCTGCCAGCTACACTGTTGCTTTTATGTATTTCTAATTCTTTTCCTCTTTAATCCTTCCCCATTCAGCCAGGGAAATAAAGGGTTAAGCTGCTCCCTGAACCCAGGGACAGTTAGGCCATGTTCACACGGCTTAATTTGATGTGGTTTTGGACGCGGTTTTCATAGCATCTCCTCGCCCAAAACCTCGTCCAAAACGCTTCCAAAGTGCCTCCAGTTCATTTAATTGATTTCTATGTAAAACCGCGTTGCAGTTCACACAAGGCGAGGTTTTTACGCGCTTCTTTGGAAGCGCTGAAAAGAAGGGTCATGTCAATTCTTGAAGCGTGTTTAAGGCGCGTTTTTCGGCACGTTTTCGGCATGGTTTTCGATGCGGTTCTTGTCCTGGCTATTAATTTGTATGGGTGAAAACCTCATCAAAAGCTCACCCAAAACCTCACCCAAAACCTTGCCGAGAAACTCCTTTAAAACCTCTTCTGAAGAAGCATGCTTTGGGAGCGCTCCGAAAACCTCGTCCAAAATGACGTTAAGCCATGTGAACATACCCTTAGGCCTGTGTCAGGATGGCATGGTGGAATCACCACTAACTAGCTACAGTATAGCACAAGATGTTAACTGGATGAGCCCAAGGATAGTAAATAGTGTTGATCAAACTGTTGTAGAAATGTTAAAGGGGTTTTCTACGAGATCATAGTTGAAAATGAAGGGACCAAAAATCTAAGTATGACCGTCCTTGGTTACCATAAGCAAAGTGGTATGGTTTAAGAGAACAGGCTGTATGTTTAGTGCTTGGTAAGGAAGTGAGAGCTCCGGTCGGGTTATGCCCAGCTCCCGCCCCCGGTCGTAATCGGGAACGTGCGTCGGAGGGAGAAGGACAGACGATGTGGACGAGAGAGGGACAGAGAGAGACGTGCGGGGTTGGCTCTTTTCACTGACAGCAATCAGTGGTAGTTGCGACGTATGCATGTGGGGTTTTCTCTTTTCCCTGACAGCAAGGGTCCTGCAGCAGAGAGAGAGAGATCTTGTTCAGTCCCATGAAATTACAAACAGGCAAAGCGTATAGTTTTGTTTTGCAGATCTGTAGAGGTCAGAGGTGTAATAATCTGCAGAATATATCACTGTGTGTGAGATAGAGAGAGAGAGAGAGAAAAAAAAAATTACCCATGTTTCCCAGAGTCCTGAATATCAAATGCCCATTCTAGTTACAAAGTATGTTGAGAGAGCGAGAAATGTCGATATACACTATGGAATTACACTTAGCGTTTCACCCAATGATTCCTTAGTCTCCGACAGCTGAGAACTTCTGCCTTCCTGCAGCTCACACACAATGAATCCTTAGATGCACACTTTGGGGCGTGTATTTTGGATGCGTTTTTTGTGCAGAAAGACACAGCAATTAATGATATACATTGTTGCACAAAAAACGCATCCAAAAAAACGCATCAAAAACGCACCAAAAACGCACCATTTGAAAGCACCCTAAAGATACTCCCTGCTGGGAGGAGAAACACGTCCCTCCACCTCATAAGCTCTGCTTAGCAACCAGTATAAACGGCTGCAAAATGATGACATAATAAAACCCACTTAACTCTAATTTAGAACCCAGATGAATTTTAGGTTAATTAAAAACGCATTCATTTTTGATGCAAAGAACACAACAAAAACGTAATGTGTGAACCCACCCTTAATGTTTTAGAGCTTTTGCAAGATCCAGATATTCCAAAGGAACTCCCCTTGACAAGCAGAGCACCTGGAATGCAAAAAAGGTAGATATGTGCTGAAAATTATCCCATAATTTTTCACCAACATTCAATCCATTGTCTTTATTTTGTATACAGGCAGTACTAGAGTCATGAATGGGATACGGACAGTAGGTTTGTTCCTAAGTTGAATTTGTATTAAATCGAAACAGGTATATTTCGTAGATATGTGATGTGGAATGCTGGCAGTTGTAGTTCCACAACTACAAATGCAAGCTTTCCATATCACATAAGTACTAATTGTATGGGTGCTGATAAGGACATGTGTTTAACATGTACTGCTGTGGTATGCTCACATTTAGGCTAGGTTCACACGGCTTAAATGCAGGCCCATAGACTTTCATTACCAGCGGCGCGTATACGCCGCTAGTAATTCCCATGTCAATTATCTCCCCGCCCGGCATATTCGTCGAGCAGGGAGAGGAGACGTAATCCATAGTTCTCTATGACAACTGTGGATTACCGTAATGACTTGGACGTATTCCAGCCGTAATTTGCGCACTCTGGCGCCTAATTACGGACTGAAATATGTCCAATTTTAAGCCGTGTGAACATGGCCTTACAGTTCCATGTTCCACAGCAGCTAGTAGCTGTGACACTACATGTGACAGCATGCCACAGCAGCAAATGTTCTAATTGTTTGGGTGCTGATTAGTACATGTGTTTAACCTCTGCTGCTGTGACATGCTGACACTTTTAGTTCCACAACAGATAGGAGCTGTGAAACTACAAATGTCAGGATACCAAACATATTTGTGTGTGTGCTATAACGTTGCAGTCAGCCAGAGAGAAGTGGGGAGGGAAGACAAGACCAGCGGTGCTGGGGGCCAACAGGAGCAGCGTGAGGATGACTATGCTGGCACTGAAGAGGCTCACACCGTGCGGCAAGAACACTGAGACGGGTGGGTGTTAGAAGGGCTTGGAAAGAGTTGAAAAACCTTCTGTGCTGCGTCCTGAAGATGCACAGAGGAAGAGGTCGGCCCAATCACCGTACAAATCTGTTTTTAAAAAGAACCAGTAATAACACAGGTAGTGCCTAATATTTACTAAGATTAGGTTATGTTCGATTTTCCACTGTGCTTGCAATGTTATGTTCTGTGTCATCAGCACCCTGAGCCACGACCCATAAGTCTCCATTCGTATACAGTGGTGGCCAAAAGTATTGGCACCCCTGCAATTCTGTCAGATAATACTGAGTTTCTTCCTGAAAATGATTGCAATCACAAATTCTTTGGTATTATCTTCATTTAATTTGTCTTCAATGGAAAACCACAAAAAGAATTGTTATAAAGTCAAATTGGATATAATTCCACACCAAACATAAAAACGGGGGTGGACAAAAGTATTGGCACTGTTTGAAAAATCATGTGATGCTTCTCTAATTTGTGTAATTAACAGCACCTGTAACTTACCTGTGGCACCTAAGGCCTCGTTCACACGGCTTATTTTGCCACGGATTGGCGCCGTACTGCGTGCCGGATTTGCGCTTCAGTACGGCGCCAATCCGTCAGAGTCATTACGGTAATCCACTGCTCTCATAGAGACCAGTGGATTCCGTCGCTCCTCCCCCGCTCGGCGAATCCGCCGCAGGGGAGAAGTGACATGCACATTATTTGGCGGCGCGGACGTGCCGTAAACAATGCATTGTCTATGGGGACGGGAGCGGCGCCCCCGCCGCGCTCCGGCCCCGCCCCCCGTCCCGCCCCTTAGTCACGGCGGATTTGTGAGCTCAATACGGCTCACAAATCCGTCGGGAATAAGCCGTGTGAACACGGCCTAACAGGTGTTGGCAATAACTAAATCACACTTGCAGAGAGCTGACATGGATTAAAGTTGACTCAACCTCTGTCCTGTGTCCTTGTGTGTACCATATTGAGCATGGAGAAAAGAAAGACAACCAAAGAACTGTCTGAGGACTTGAGAATCCAAATTGTGAGGAAGCATGAGCAACCTCAAGGCTACAAGTCCATCTCCAAAGACCTGAATGTTCCTGTGTCTACCGTGCGCAGAGTATTATCTGACAGAATTGCAGGGGTGCCAATACTTTTGGCCACCACTGTATAGGGGACAGTCAGGGACTACTTGTGTATTATATATTAGGCGTAAAAATATGACAGTGCAGACCTTTGACCCAGTTTAGTATATTTGACACTCAGGGCCTCATGTATGAAAACTGTCTAGGTCTAAGACTTTATTTGGTGCCCATAGCAACCAAACAGAGCTACCCTTTCATTTCATATAGTGCTCTGAAAGAATTAGAGGAGCTCTGAATAGTTAATATAGGCAACAAAGAAAGTCTCACAACTAGACAGTTTTTATACGATAGCCTTTATAGTTTCTATTACTAAGACGTTTATCTGTAAGTAACATTTTTATAGTAACATAGTGCCACCAGCTGGTCAATAATAGAATGACAATATGTTGTTGTACCAATATTGTTGTTATACCAATATGTTGTCCTCCCTTTATGCCAATACATAGAAAAGAATGGGAGGATTTATAGTAGTTTGGAATTTATTTGCTCTGATTTATCCCAATCATATCTCTAGCATGTAAAATTACTTTACTCATTATCTTAATAACAAGTGGACTAAGGTTCAAACCTATGGTGGAGAAATAGCTCTTTTAATTGCAGGTGATTGATTATCTGTGATTATAGAGTTATTTTCATAAATCCTTCTACTGTATATTGTACATTTTAATCTTGCATAACCTTGCTTATTGGTTCTAGAGAACTTCAGATTACTTAAATTCAGATGTTGGAATTTGTGAATTTTTTTAATGTTTTAAGTAAACTCTAGCTCATTACTACTCTAGGTCATTTTTCTTGTCAGGCAGGCGGACGCATTGGTTAGCTGACTGGGTCACTGCTCAAATTAAGATCTGGGCGGCTGGCATCTAACTCTGCATGGCCATTTTAAAAATGCTGTGCAAAGATAGCAGCTGCACACTAACTGTGCAGCAGTTTTCCAGGGAGAGGGCAGGGATGGTTTATAACTGTCCCTGCCTTCTAGATTGATGTATATACAGCGCTCACAGAGCGACGTGACGCAGTGGTTTCATCATACCTCCTGTGCCATTGGGTCTTCTTGTCCAGAAGCCTAGGCTGCACTAGGCTTCTGACCTTGAAGATGCTGTGAGCGGTGTCCCGGTATAGACAGCATGAATACAAGCTACTGGAGTGAACTGCTCTGTAATGGTTTTAATTTAGTACAGAATGGTGGTTTTAGTCCGTCACTATGCGGCGGTTTTATTCAGCCCACTATGTGATGATGATATGTGGCGGTACTATTCGGTCACCATGTGCTGGTGATATGTTGTCATAATATGACAACCACAATATCCTATATTTCCCATATATTAATGTTCATAATGGAAATTTTATACAATTGTAAAATTTATTTTAGCGGCACTTTTGATGTTTTAAAAAAAATATTAATTACTAAAAACTTATGTAAAAATTACATAAAAATAAAGTCCTTCATATGATAAGAAAGGTGACAAAATTAGTAGACTAATTCAGTGCAATAAAGCATTATAGCGTTTAACCTCACCTGTACTAAGGTAAAAGGAGGTAGTCAGTAATTCATTAATGGTGATGGGCCTGTATCCATGCCCTAAGTACAATTTAGCCTAGAAACTGCCATGCTTATTACCATGGAATACTTTATTTTATACACAGTTGAGTCATATATTATCACTACCGGTTTATAGTCCCAGTAATCACTATGTGCAGTAGGGACAGCAGCTAGATGGACTGGGAGTGGCTCAATAAGGTCCTGATAGATTGTCACAGATATCTGGAGCCAGCCTCAGATTGGCTCACAGGGGAGAAAAAGAATCTCCCACTGGTCCCTGTGCATGGCAGGCCTGGGGCTGCTTTTCAGACAGAAGGGCAAAGAAATAGATGCAGAAAGCATGAGTCATGTATAGTAGCTCTAAGGTTGCACCAAGAATCAACTTAACTGGTGTGCACCAGGCACCCCAGTCTGACACTGTCTGTAGCTGTGCTGACTGCAATGCATCCCACAGCTGCTGGAGAATATGTGGAGGATTATCCGTACAATGATCATTATGGTACCACAGATGCTCAACTGGGTTCAAGTCTGTGGAATTAGGGGGCCAGGTGAAAACATGAACAAGTTTTAGTCTTGTTCTTCCAATCAATGTTAGACATATCTAGCCATGTGATATGTCTCATTGTCTTGCTGTAGGATCCTATCCACCCCAGAGAAGACTATAAGCATGTATGTGATCTGAGTGGGCTTAGAGAATGCAACTAAAAAATTCCCCAGACCATAACACACCTACCAATAGCTTGTTTCAGACCAGAAATGGTGGTAGAGTGTATGTTTTCTGATTCATCCAATCGCTCAGGCAGACAATGTGAGTTTGGAGAGTTCCAATTCCCATTCTGAAATGAAAATTGAAGACTTTTCTGCTCATGCAACTTTGTTAGCAGAGGCACATTGTCCTTTCGTCTTTTTCGGAGCTCGATAATTTGTAGGGTTCAATAAACTGTTGTTTTAGACACACATCTGGTAGCCTCCTGGTTCATTTTGCCTCAGGCTCAGGGATATAAAAATCTAACATGCCTGATCTATCTTTACCACCAAGCGCCATTAACATGATGTTCGCACCATAGACTTTGATGGCATATCCTAATAATGTGTCATCAAAGTGTATAGTGGGAACACCTCTCACCTCTTTAAAGGGGTTTTATCACTACGCTGTTCCACTGAGACACAAGCAGTTTTACCTGCCTCATCAGGCTGTGGGTGATTCTTTAGCAGTGTCTCAGTATGTAGCTGTGCTGTTACACTGATAAGTGAAGGAGATGTTATCACTTCATTAAACACCAGACACATGTGCTGTGAGGACTGAAAACAATGACTTGTTAGAGATAATTAGTTTGGTCCAGAGCTCAGTCCATCTATGGAGTGACATCACTCCCTGCTCTCTGCTCTAATCAGATAACAGACTTATGGTCAGGGAACCACAGAAATCTGTGTGCATTCAGAGTACTTAAAATGATTCTGTATCATGACTAAAGTAAAATCTGTTGACCAATGCATTTAGAAAAAGTCTTCATTTAACTGTTCCTTCATGTTGAAAGTGAATATTTGTAGTGATAAAACCCCCTCTAAGTAAAAAACCATGGCTTGCATGGGAACCCCTACTGGAAAGATATTGGTATATGTGAGACCATGCATTCAGGAGAGCAGTTAATGGTTCATGTTTCTTGATGTAAAACTACAGCGTGGGCCTAGCTATTCTTATGCTGCCACCGATGTATGTTAGAGAGATCCCTGAAGGGTTGTGAAAAGTCTCTGCACAAGTGTATGGTAGATAGCGATCTCGCTATATTAATCCCCTTCCAAAGCATGTGGGGATCCAGTAAGAAGGATGCAATGGATGTGCTTGAGGGTAGTTTTATTCACTCTACCTTGAAATAACATGCAGGATAAATAAACACGGTCAAAACGAATTCTCCTCTCATCCCTATGCAAACATGACTGGACAAAATAGAGTCACGACTATAATGAGGCAAGACAGGATGTGACTTCACAGAAAAGGAGGAGGAACATGAAGCTAAGTAGTATGGGAGTTACATACTCCAACATACGCTTGACAAAGGAGGTCCATTGCGGATAAATCCTCCGAAACGTTGCGGCTTCGGCACCAGCTCCAATGAGTATAACTCTGCTCTTTTAATATGTGCTATACATCATGAACAAAACCTTTTGCTGTGCATTAGTGAGAAATCTGCTATATATTGCTACCATGACTAACACTTAGTTGAAAATAACAAAGATTTAATATCTTATTTGCTTGCTATGCATGAGAAAAATGGATGTTATATGCTGCTATAAGGATTGAATTCCTACATGAGAAGATATAACAAAACAAATGTACTAATTGTGAGAGAAAAGGAATTTTTGTGCTAAAAAGTAATGAACAAACTGTGATTTAAAGCATTCATTTTTTATAAAAAATCTGAACAAAAGTAAGAAGTGGTGTTTGGTTATAAGTGGCAACTTTAACATATAAAAGTGTGGATGAAGCCAGACAGTGGGGAATCTGTCGTCGGTTGCTCTATCACTCACAAGCTAAAATAAATGCCCTAAAATTATTGTTATAAAGTTACATACTCCAACACAACCATTACAAAACAATTACAAACAGTGGCCACAGGGTGGCAGCAAACACAACAACATAATATATATCAAACTTTGCACATAATAAACATAACATGAATACACATGTAATATGAATCATGACAACTGGAAGCCATAGCTGGGATAGCACAACTCCAGTCAACTGCTCTTTACAGTCATCAACCACTGCCTGTGTGTAACTTTCAGCCACACTGCTGATAATGTTCCCTCTAGGCCTTTGTAGCTAGGGAGTGGGGCAGTTTAGGATCTGATCTAAAGCAGTGAAAGTGTTTTTGATGAGAGATTCTTTATTTGGCATAATGGATGTGGTTTAATATAGTGAGGACATTCCATCCACCATGTTTGTTGAACTACATTGGACCAGCATTGCATCTATTTTTTTTAGTAAAAAATAGTTAATGAGGGCTGGTGTCGGGAATTGTTTATTTAAAATTTTTTTTTTTTTCCTGTGTTTTTTTTTTCATCTTTTTCCAATGTTAGTATTGAAAAAGCATCTGTCAGATGCATCCATTACTATACTATAGTAAAGCATAGTGTAGCAAGTGGCCTTTAACTGCATCCCTATTATTCTGAGACCATGGGTGCATGCTTTTAACTGGAACACTGTTGGCTTGGGGCTGCAGGATTGAACTGCTGTACTGTATAGTACACTGTTTCATATGCAAACTGGTGGTAAAATAGGCTTATTGAATTCTGTTTTAAAAAGTTGTTAGCAGACCATGCTCGACGGGTTCAGAGTGACTCAGTAAGGTCCTGGTAGGATGTCACAGGTATCTGGAGCCATGCTGACTGCAATGCATCCCATATTTACTGGATGGCGTGTGGAAGGATCCATAGAGTGAATACAACAATCGAGGTGGTCCAACAGATGCTCAATTGGGTTCAAGTCTGAGGAATTATAGGTCTAGGGTAGTATTTGGGAGTCTTGGTCATGCTCTTACAACTAATTTCAGACATTTGTGTGACTTGTAGCACAGTCTTACAGGAAGACTCCATTAGTCCATAGGAAGACACCATATTATGTCTTAGTGACTTCAAGGGTGGATTCATACTCAAATCTGATGACAGTGCTATCCACATGAAAATGTAATATTAATATAGAAAACTATTTAAGTTACTTAATTTTTTTATTTTCACTTGCTGTTTTTTTTGGACCCCCCCAAAAAGTACAGTCAGGGGTTAATGAACCCTTTACGGTTGTTCGAAAGGCATAAAAAGGAATGGATGGCTGACTAGTTCAACAGCGGAAAATTACCCGCTATTACCAGGATAAAACGGCTCCTGCCCTGCCATTTAACCAATGGAACCGACCACAACACTTAAAGATTTGGGTTTTGGGGAGCCGGGTCTTTGCCCCTCCGCACTGGGGGCCCCTCACAAAACCCTTACATAGAGGGGGCACTGCTCTTTTACCATGCGACGAGACCTTAAAAGCCCCATAGTGCCCGTTTTTACACCTTTTACCCCCCCAGGGGCGAACTCGGGCGACATTGCAAGGGGGCCCGGGCTTGGGGGGGGGGCCCCGCGCTGCTATCACCTCTGCTCCCCCAATCCCACTCCTGGCCCCCGGCAGTGAACACAAACGTTCATGGGGCGGGTCCCGAGCGGGGCGTAGCCGGTCGGAAAAAAGGGGGGGGGCGGGGGCCCCCCCCGGGGCCGGCAGGCTCCGCCCCCTTGATTCCAGAGGCCCTCTCTTAATTGTATCACGGCTGGGGACCGCATACAATTTAAAATGAACGGGGGGGCAGGGAGAGCTGGCCCGCCCGCCGACTTCCGTCCTCACCCCAAGCCTAAAGCAGCAGGCTTTTGGGGTGGGGGGAGACGGCGCCCGGGGGAGCCGGCCCTAAGTAAGAGCTAGGGGGGGGGCCCAAAAAGGGGGGGGGGGACTTACCAACGGGGGAGAGAAGTTTATTACAGGGGGGGTCAAAAAGGGAAGGGGGGGGGGGGGACTAACCTTTAGGGGGGCCCAAAGGGGGGGGACATACCTACGGGGGGTCTAAAGGGGGGGGGAACATACCTACAGGGGCCTAAAGGGGAAAGGGGAGTTTAAAACCCACAGGGGGCCTAAAGGGGGGAAACTTACCCACAGGGGGGTTTTAAAAGGGATGGGGACTATACCTACGGGGGGTCTAAAGGGGGGGGGAGAAAAAACCACAAGGGGGTCTAAAGGGGGACTATACCTACAGGGGGTCTAAAGGGGGGGCTAACCTACAGGGGGGGCTAAAATGGGGGGGGGACAATACCAACAGGGGGCTCAAAAGGGGGGGGGGAAAATACCTATAGGGGGGGATCTAAAGGGGGGGGTGAACTATACCCACAGGGGGCCTAGAGGGGGGGGGAAAATATACCCACAGGAGGCTCAAAAAGGGGGGGGGGGGGGGAATACCTACGGGGGCCTAAAGGGGGGACTATACCTACAGGGGGGCTCAAAAGGGGGGGGAGAACTTTCCTACGGAAGCCTAAAGGGGGGGGGAAATATACCACAGGGGGGTTAAAGGGGGTTTAACTAACCTACAGGGGGCCTAAAGGGGGGGGGAACTAACCTAAGGGGGGTCTAAAGGGTGGGGGGGAACTATCCACAGGGGGGGTCCAAAGGGGGGGGGGTATACCACGGGGCTCTAAAAGGGTGGGGAGAACTATAACCTACAGGGGCTTTAAAGGGGCGAAGAACTATACCTACAGGGGCCTAAAGGGCGGGGGGGGTAACCTACAGGGGCTCTAAAGGGGGGGAAACTATACCTCAGGGGGCTCTAAAGGGGGGGGAAATAACACAGAGGCTCTAAAGGGGGGGGGAACTACCTCAGGGGGGCCCTAAAGGGGGGGGGGAAACTATGCCTATAGGGAGCCCTAATTTTTTTTTTTGGGGGGGGAAAATACCTACAGGGGGGGCCCCCAAGGGGGGGAGAGGAACTTTCCACAGGGGCTCTAAAGGGGGGGGAGAACATGCCCCAAGGGGCCCCAAAGGGTGGGAGGAGAATATGCCATAGGGAGCCCTAATGCGGGGGGGGGGGGGGGAAAAATGCCCACAGGGGGCCCCAAAGGGGGGGGGGAAACTATCCTACAGGGGGGGCCCAATCTACGGGGGGACTATTCGCCTCAGGGGGGGCTATTTTGCCCCAGGGGGGCCCCCGACACGGGGGACTATTTTTTCCTACAAGGGGGCTCTAATCTACAGAGGGGGGGCTATTTTGCCTACAGGGGGGCTATTCGCCTACAAAGGGCTCTAATCTACAGGGGGGGGAAATTTCTGCCACAGGGGCCCCATTCTGCCCACAGGGGGGGCCTAACTACAGGGGGGACTATTCGCCTACAAGGGGCCTAATCACAGGGGGGGGACATTCTGCCTACAAGGGGGGTCTAATCTACAGGGGGGGGGGGAAATATTTTTGCCCCCCAAGGGGCTCTAATCTAAAGGGGGGGGGGCTTTTTTCTGCCCACAAGGGGCTCTAATCTACAGGGGGGGGACTTTTTTGCCACAATGGGGCCCTAACTACAGAGGGGCCCTATTCTAACCTTTAAGGGGTTTCCTAAGTACGGGGACCCATTCTACCTACATAGGAACCCCTAAGCTACGCCCCGGGGGGCCCCAACTCCTACATCTCCCCAAACTCCTAGCTAAAATGCCCGGTGGGTGCTAACTACCACTACCCCGGGGGGCCCCGTTGAAAACCCACATACCGACTGGGGGAGCCCCCTAAATTTCCAGGGGTAATTTTTTACCATTTGGGGCCCTTAAAATGGGGGGTTTTTACATGAGGGGGGGGGGGCACTCACTTTTGGGAAAAAGATTAAAAAAAAGGGAATATCAGGGGATTTTTTTTGTAAATTCCAGGACGATGGGGGGACGGGGGAATCATCATGGAGGTCGGGACCGAAAGAGAAAAAAAGAGAAAATGAACGACTCCTCAACAAACGCCCCTGTGAGGCCCTAAATTAAGTAAACTTTTTGCAAAGCACCTGTGTTCTGAACACCAATAAAAGGTACTGTTGGGGTAATATACATCTGCAGAGCCCTGTACACTAGTATATTCACTAATGGCACTATATTACGGTAATATGGGTCTTTGTGGGACTGATATTAATAAAGGTTGGGGGTTTATTCATCCCTTTTGTGGTCCAAATTCCTATTAATAGGGGTTTTTGTAATTTGGGTTTTTTGGTAAAATGGATTTGTTTGGTAGCAGAAATAAAAAAGGTGGCATGTAAGTGGGAAATATTTACCCTTTGTATTATCTACATTTTTCTAAAAAAGCATGTCCTGGTTTAAATTTTTTTGGGCGGGGGGGGTGGGGCAGGGGGGTTTGGGGTAGGGGGGCCCCATCCAAAAGTTTGCTTTGGGGCCCTGGCTTCTCTGGTTACGGCCCTGTACCCTGCCTACTAAACTCTGCCCAGTAGGAGATTAAAGAAATACCTATGTATGGCAGAACATCAGTTCAATACAATGTCATGCTATTTATCCTGCACAATAAACGGTGTAAAAATAAAAATAAAAAAATGGAGTAAGAAAAGATCAAAAAGTCATTTTCACTCTAAATTGGGACCAATAAGAATGAGACTTCATTCTGCAAAAAATAAACCATCATACAGCTCTACCAGAGGAAATTTAAAATAAGTTATTGGTCCCAAAAAATAACGATATAATTTTTTTAAAAAGATTTTACGTTTTTTTTTAGGTAGTAGACCATCATGTACACTAAATAAATTAAGTAGCACCAGAATAGCACCAACCCATAGAATACAAACAGCATGTAATTTATGCTGAACAGAATCTCCCCAAAATTGTGCAATTATGTTTTTTTTTTTTTCACATTCCACCCCACAAAAAATCTTTTAGGGGGGTTTTCATTAAATTATATGGTATGGTCAATGACACCATTAAAAAGTACATCTTAATCTGCAAAAAAAAAGAAAAAACTAATACATTTATGTAGACAGAAAAATAACAACATTATGGCTTTTGATAGGCAGAGACTAAAGAATGAAAACCAAAAAATTGACAATAGATGTTTCTTGAAAAAGTTAAGATTGTTAAAGACCTCTGGGCAGAAAATTTAGGGTGACATGTATGAACGGGTTTGCATCATTTTTTTGGCATGCTTTGAGACAAATAAATTGGGATACCCTATTCTATATATGTATGAACCGTCGTTGGTGCAATCTGTGCTAGACACAACACTTTTGAATATGCCAAAGATACGTGGGCGTGTCATGACAGAATCATATGATGCACAAGAAATGAGCCAAGTTTGGCGCAAAACTGTCATAGAAATCCATACCAGTTTCAAAGTGGCATGGCTGAAACAAATTTTGGAAAATGCAATCTATGTGCCAATGTTTGGCGCATAGATTGTGAGACACTTTCATACATACTGTCGAATCGTAGAATATTCAAAACAGAGGTAGAGCAGGTAAGTCAGGGTCAGGTTCATACATGTCACCCTTACTCTTTTTGAAAGGCAGTAGTAGTTTAAAACATTAACCCCGAAACCCACCGTGACATTCCTATATGTCAAGGTGCAAAGCCCTTTAACCCCTTAACGACCACCCACCGACTTTTGATGTCAGCTGGTGCTGGTCGTTCGTCTACAGTGACGTCTTTTGCCGTCGCTGCAGACATCGGGGTTTGGAGCGCTCGGGCGACGCAGCAGCGCTGGGATCGGCTGTACTACACAGCCCTGATCCTAGAGCCTCTCCCGCGAGCACCAGGAAGTGTGGGAACCCCCGCACTCCGGTGCTTTAACCCGTTGACTGTGGCAGATCGTCACCACAGCGCAATCAAAGGGTTTTCCTGCTCTGTCGGGTGATCAGAACGCCAGGTGACCCGACAGAGCCCAAGGAACGGCTGCACAGTCAGCCCTGGGGACCTAGAGTGGCCCCAGGGCTGTCTGTGTAATAAGCCAGTGACCAGGACAGACTGTGTGCTGTCCTGATTACTGCCTGTGTCAAACTGACAGATTATAATGTATTAGCATATATGAATATGCTAATACATTACTAAGTGTAAAAAAAAAATTCAAAAAATGTAAAACAGTTCTCCCTTCATTTGATTTAAAAAAAGAAGTAAAAAACATAAAAAAGTGTAAAAAAATTAATACAAAAATAAATAATAAAATAAAAATAAATATTTAATAAAAAATGATTGTGCATATATTACATACACAAAAAAAACCCTACACATATTAAGTATCCACATGACCGTAATAACCTGTAGAATTAATCTAATGAGTTATTAAGTATGAAATGCGAAATGGTGTAAAAAAAAAAAAAAAAAAAAACTTTTTTTTTTTAAATTCTGCAATTATTTATAAGCGAATTTAAACTATTCCCCCATAAAGTATAACTTGTCTCGAATAAAACGAGGCCTCATACAACTGCATAATTGAAAATATTAAAAGGTTACAACTGTTAACAACGCAAGGAGGCAAAAACAAAAAAAAAGTTCTAGTCATTAACTACTTTTCATTAACTACTGTTCAGGCGTGGGGCTTAAGGGGTTAATGCACCATGATGTCCAGGAACATCATGTAGAATGTACAAGCACAGGAGCTGTGCCCGCATGATCACTTTGGGAGCCCGGTGGTGATTGACAGCCGGGCTCTTGTACTTGCCATCGGGAGCAGAGATAATTCCGTTCCCAGCAGTTTAACCCCTTAGCGAATAGTGATCGCAGCAGCTAAGGAGTTATGACAGAGTGAGAAACTGCGGGGTTCAGGTGGTTTCCATGGCAACCCAGGGATCAGACAATGACCTCCGGGTTGTCTATGACATCATTCTGGCAGGATGATCTAACACCTTTCACCTAGTGAAAAGGAGATCCCAAAATCCAGTAGGTGCTCCTCCTAATATGAGGCGTGTGGTTGACTCAAATAGCGCACTAGAGCCACATATGGGATATCTCTAAAACGGCAGAAACTGGGGAGTCAATGTTGAGTTGCATTTCCCTGGTCATATCTACCACGTTCCAGTGAATAATGGATAAAAATGTAAAATCTGCAAGAAAAGTGAAATTTTGAAATGTCAACTCTTCTTTGCTTTAATTTCTGTGAAACACCTTAAGGGTTAACAAACTTTATGAATGTTGTTTTGAATACGTTGAGGGGTGAAGTTTCTTAGATGGAGTCATTTATGGGGGTACTCAACATACAGGCCTAGACAAAAATTAATTGCTAACTTAAAGTACAATGTGTCATGAGAAAACAAACTCAAAGTCACATGAATAGGTAAAACCATTAAAAGTTATTCTACGATAAATTGACACACATCAGATTTGAAAAAAGGCTTGGTCTTTAAGTCCAAAACAGGCTTAGACTTTAAAGGGGTTCTCCGGGAAGAAAAGAAAACTAAATAAACTACATGTCTTATTGAAAAAAATGATCAATAACTTGAATTAGAAAAATCTGCTCATTTTGTTTAGGGGATAATCATTATAGATTAACAAAATGGCCGCCAAGCACCTTCCTCAGTAGAAACCTGTCCTACAAGAAGTAGGACAAGCTCTATGAGTTACTTCCTGGTTAAGCTGACTGAGAATGTTATGTACTCAGTCAGACTGACAGACTTGTGGTATGAGAGACGGCTCGCAGAAAAGAAACGCGACTAAGGGCTGCATACACACATATATTTGTAAATAATTTGGGGTGGATATAGTACATAGAATCTGTTGCTCAGCTGAGAGGAACCAGGGTTTTGTGGGAAAAGTAGCAACTGTAGCTCCGCCCAGTGTCGGACTGGGATGCCTAGGGGCCCACCAGAGGAATTGATTTTAGGAGCCCACCCTGAAGCTACTGTACTTTGCCTCGCTGTCTCCGGCACCTGTACGGTGTCCTACAGGGTCTCGTTTCAACTTATACAGACCGATGTGATGACATCATCACACTAATCTGTAATCAAGATGGAGCGTTGGGACTTCTGAGTCTCCCTCATCTAATTGCAACAGGACACCGCTGGTAAACATAAAAAGTCTATCGATAGAAATAGAAATATATATATATATATATAAATATTGTGAGCTTGCACAGCACTGGGATCACATCACAAGTCCTTCAGGCATGAGACAGAGGCAGATATATGGTACAAACGGTTTCTTGCTTCCGTGTGTTTATTGCACCAGCAGAACAAAAACGGATGGCAATACATGTACAGCAAACATATAAATATAAACAAAAACTCCTGCTCATCTGAGCGCTTACTATACATAGGTGTAGTTCCCTCACTAGCATCTTGGGGTGACGGTGTAGCAGAAACTGGCTTCCAGCAGTGTGAATGTCTCCAGCCCAGAAGGTAGACTGGAGATACAGCCCGTCCAGTCAGCTGCTGACCTTATATACAGCCGTGAAATCCCGGAGTGGAACCATGGGGAGTAAGCACCCACTCTGCTCTATGCTTACTCCCAATGAAAGGGCGACCCAGGAATGGCTGGAAGCCGTACTAACAAACAACTTAAATGTATGTCTATTTAACATGGGCCTTTCACTCCACCAAGGCTCCTTACCTCGGTGGCATGTGTTTTGCTCTCTCCAGGCATACGCTCAGAACCTGACTGGGATATATACACCATTGCAGACCTTCCCAGCCCCGGCCTTACTTTTTTTTTATATAAAATAAAAAATATATATAATATATATATATATATATATTAATATATTATATGTCTGTATATCTATCAAACTATCTATTAACTATATATATATATATATATATATATATGTGTATGTATATATATTATATATAAATATAATATATATATATATATATGTAAATATTAGTAATATGTATGTATATATATATGTATATATGTCTGTATATCTATCTATCTACACTCACCGGCAACTTTTCTAGGTACACCTGTCCAACTGCTCGTTTAAAACTTAATTTCTAATCAGCCCAAACACATGCGGCAACTCAGTGCATTAGGCATGTAGACATGGTCAAGACAATCCCTGCAGTTCCCAAAACCCAGCATCAGTATGGGGAAGAAAGGTGATTTGAGTGCCTTTGAACTGGCATGGTTGTTGGTGCCAGAAGGGCTGGGCTGAGTATTTCAAAACTGCTGATCTCCTGGATTTTCACGCACAACCATCTCTAGGGTTTTTCAGAGAATGGTCCGAAAAAGAAAAAACATCCAGTGAGCGGCAGTCCTGTGGGCGGAAATGCCTTGTTGATGCCAGAGGTCAAAGGAAATGGCAGACTGGTTCGAGCTGATAGAAAGGGCAACAGTGACTCAAATAGCCACCCTTACAACCAAGGTGGGCAGAAGAGCATCTCTGAACGCACAGTAGGGCGAACTTTGAGGCAGATGGGCTACAGCAGCAGAAGACCACCCCGGGGTTACCACTCCTTTCAGCTAAGAACAGGAAACTGGGGGCCCCAAATTTTGCCCAAGCTCCTCGAAATTGGACAGTAGAAGATTGGAAAAACTTTGCCTGGTCTGATGAGTCTCGATTTTTTGCTGCGACATTCGATGGGAGGGGCAGAATTGGCGTCAACAACATGAAAGCAGGATCCATCCTGCCTTGTATCAACGGTTTAGGCTGGTGGTGGTGGTGTCATGGTGTGGGGAATATTTCTTGGCACTCTTTGGGCCCCTTGGTACCAATTGAGCATCGTTGCAACACCTTTTGGAATCTTTGCCACGAAGAAATGAGGCAGTCTGAAGGCAAAAGGGGTCCAACATGTTTCTAAACATGGGGTACCTAATAAAGTGGCCGTGAGTGTGTAAAATATAATATATATATGTTGAATGTTATTGTATATATATATATATATATATATATATATATTAATAATTTAATTTTTATAATTTTATTCATATTTTAAATATTATATATATATATATATATATACTATATATATATATATATATATATATATATATGTACTCCACAAATGATACATTTTCTGTACATAAAATATATAAAAAGTTCTAAACATAAAGTTCCAAGTATAAACCACTAGATAATGGTCGTACAGTTAACAAGTAACACCGCTACATAAAACCAGAATCCCAAGGCCAATAATAATGATTACCAATAATGTATCTTTACCTCATTTATCAAAATCGAAACTGTCAGTGTACAACTGTCTTTGTTGCCCATAGCAACCAATTAGAGCTCAGCTTTAATTTCTTATACTGTTCTGAAAAAAATGAAAGCTGAGTTCTGACTGGTTGCTATGGGCAACAAAGACAGTTGTTCATGCAGTTTTAAGAAATGACGCCCAATGTGTACAGGTTGATGGGTACGAGGAGAAGCTGCTGTGCCCAGTCCGATGTGTAGCTTCTCTCTGCTCCTTCAGCTCTCCCATGTTTGTCTATAGCAGTGTTTCTCAACTCTGGTCCTCAGGACCCACCAACAGGTCATGTTTTCAGGATTTCCTTAGCAGTGCACAGGTGATTTAATTATGCTGCACAGGTGATATCATTATTATCAGTGCATTCTGTGGGATATCCTGGAAACATGACCTGTTGGTGGGTCTTGAGGACTGGAGTTGAGAAACACTGGTCTATAGGGAGAGAGCTGTCAGTAAAGCGGAGGGGGTGGGGTGAAGCTACACATCAGACTCATTTCTCCAAGCACCACCCCCTTATTTTTATGCACAATCGGCTGACTGAGAGCCAGCCATGGCCCTGGACATTGCTTTGTGGAAACACTCCTTTAACCCCTTAAACCGAAAACCTGTTTTTTTTTATACCATTCACATTTCAAATTTAATACCTTTTTAGATTAATTCTACATCTTATTAGGGTCGTGTGGATATCTTATATGTGTAGGTTTTTTAATGTATCGACAATTATTGTTTATTAAATATTTATTTTTATTTTATTATTTATTTTTTCCACTTTTTTTTTTTTAAATCCCATGAAAGGGGCCGTTCACACGGCTTATTTCAGGGACGGATTGAAGCCGTATCGCGCGCCGTACTGCGCTGCAATACGGCTGGAATCCGTCCCAGCCATTACGGTAATCCATAGTTCTCTATGAGAACTGTGGATTAAGTCTCTGCTTACCGCTCAGCGAATCCGGCGGGCGGGGAGATTTGACATTTTGATGGGGATTTTGACAATTTGACGGGGATACGCGCCGTGGATAATGGCTGTCTATGGGGCCGGGGAGCTGCGCCCCCACCCCGCCCCCGTCCCGCCCCTTATTCAAGACGGAATTGCGGGCGGAATCCGGACCGTATTTATGTCTTTAATAATCTGTTTCAACCAGCCAAAAGGATAACGGTTTTACTTTTTTTTTTACATTAAGTAATGTATCATATACGCTAATACATTATAAATTGTGTCCGTTTGACACAGGCAGCAGTGTGGGCACCACACAGTCTGTCCTGATCGCTGGCTTCTTACATAGACAGCCTTTGGGCTACTCTTGGTCCCCAGGGCTGACTGTGCAGCCGTTCCCCGAGCTCTGTCAGGTCACCAGGTGTCCCGATCAGCTGATAGAGCAGGGAAACCCTTTGATTATGCTGCAGTCATGAATTGTGGCAATTAAAGGGTTAAAGCAAAGGGGAGCGGAGGTTTCCCCCACTCCTCGGTGCTTGTAGGAGATGCTCTGGGATCAGGCCTGTGTAGTACAGCCCCATTCTCAGCGCTGCTGCGGCACCGGGAGCTGCAAACTCCGATGTCTGCAGCGACGCCAAAAGACGTCGCTGCAGATGAATGACCTGCACCGCCGTGTAAATTCACCTCTAGTCTTGTGCTCAGCAGCAGCAGAAGGTATGACGGGATCCCACTAAATGACAATTAATGGACGACACAGCTTCCTAGTTACTCCTCATCACATCATTTGGCTCTCTGTAGCCTCATCAGTGAATAATCTACATATAGCTAGCAAGGGTCAGTAATAGTCACTTCAGCTGTCCCTCACATGTGCTGACCCCAAGTGCAAAGTTCCAGTGGTGATACAGAGGTGTCTCTGATGTCGGGTTCTGCAGGGTCAGGCCAGATATAGAGCATCAGCATCATATGTCAGGGAAATCCCATTCACTGCAGGCCCCCAGAGCTACTATAAGCAACAGCGCCAGGATCCAGGACTTACCTCAGCAGAGATGGTGGAGCTCTGCATAGCCTCACATGATGGCACCGGAAGCATACCCCTCATCCTGGTCCTGCACATATTATACATTTATGACATAATCTGTGGATATTCCATAAATGTCTGTTATAGGAGCACCCCTTTAATTATACTTTTCACCCTATATTATCCATGCAAATCATTACTATTCTTGATGTGTCATTTTAGCCTCTACTATTACCCTAGTAACATGAGCTGATATATCCTCTGAAGGGCATAATTATCACCCCCTACATAAGTTACAACAGCTTCCACATATCACTGATGTAACAATGGAGACTAAAACAACACATCAAGGCTAGTAATGACTTATATGAACACTATGGATTGAAATTTAGCCCGTGGCCTGCATACAGATCATTACTAGCTTTACTGAATGTCAGCCCCTACTATAACTTAATCTAGTGAACCTGGGCAGTAAACTCACCGAACACTTGATGTGTGATCAGCTTGTGGGAGCTGTACTGGATGTTACAGGAGACTGTGTCACATGGTCTCTAGCAAGTGCCAGCCCCGCTCAGAACACTGAGCACTGTCAGGAGGCGGCGCCGTCACATTGAAGGCAGCTCGGGGAGGAAGGGTCACAGCCTGCAGCCCCGCTAAGGAGGTTCTGTGAGGAGCGTCAGCAGCAAGTGCAGTCCTGATGCTGACTGTCCTGTCCTGTCCTTCCTGTCCTTGCTCCAGGGTCAGTTGTTGTACTTCATGCCATCTGAGTCAATATGAGCTCCTGCCAGCTTCTCAGGTCTGCTATTCTGGACTTAACCTCTGAGATGCTGGTTCAGTTCCTGCAGTTCATCAGAGCTCATGACCACCTGTCTTTTGTCTTCTGCTGTCCATGTCCAAGGACAGGAAGTTCCTCTTATAGCCAGGGATCACAGGTCAAGAAGAAGATAACAGAGACACAGACCCAATAAAGGGCAGGAAGCTGCTGCGTGCTCTAGGAGACACAGCGCACGAACAGGACCCCAGGAAGCAGGAGCAAACAGGACAGGCAAGTATACAGCAAAGAACACAGACCGCCGGGACCCCTGCACAAGGAACCAAAGTGGAGACATGGCAGGCACAGACACGGCGATGGTCCAAGGCAGGGACCGCGGCGTGAACCGTGACAGTAACAATAGTTAAGACTAGAGATGGGCGAATCTCTCCAAAATTAGATTTTCCGACAAAATTAGTTTCAACCCGAATAAATTTGCGATGAATCGTGTTAAAAAACAGCTATTTCCTGGCTGCAGAGAGCCTGTAGGATGCTGTAGAACATTGTGCCATGCTTAAATATGCAGAGGGAGCTTGGTTTTGTCTTCATACAATGCTGTGTTTTAGTATGACACGCACATGACTGCCGCCGCTCATAGAATCACTTCACTCTAAAATTCCCTGGGCACTTACGGGGGCAAAACAGACCAAAAAACTGAAGTGGCAGCGCCAGCTGGAAAGAAACAAGCTGAGGGCTAAGATACTACAATAGCATCAAAGAACACAGTAGTAGGGTACTGGAGCCGCCACAGATCACAGCACAGTAAGGGGATGATGGCAATAGCCACGCCAGGGAGCAGAATCTAAGTAGGTCCCGGTTTTCACCAAAGCCCGCCGCAAAGCGGGATGGACTTGCTGTGGCGGTAGTCTACCCGGTCGCTACCCCTGACGTGACTTGCTTGCGGTGGCAGCCGAAGTGTAGTGAGGTACTAAATCGTAAGGCAAACTCTGAGTCTGGGACAAGCGTAAGGTCAGGACAGCCGGCAAGGATCGTGGTCAAGGGATGGAGGCAAGAGGTACGGTACACGGATATGACAGACAAGGCTCAAGGAGAAGGCGGTTTTTACTTTCTGTAATTTGGACATACGATTCACATTCTTCATATTGAAGAAGCTCATTCAAAGCCAGTTTTAAAGCATTTGCTTTTGCTTCACCATTCCAGTTTTGTACTAAATGCCATTACTAATGGCACCGAATCACTAAAGCACCTAAAACATTCCCTGTAGTTAGGGTCTCCTTCAGATCAAGTACACTGCATTTGAACCTAATTGGTGTCATGGGGCGGGGCATGGGGCCGGCAGCTCGCCGGCCCCATAGACATTCATTGTTCGCGGTGCGTACACGCCGTAAATAATTGACGGAATCCATAGTTCTTTATGAGAACTGTGGATTACCATCATGCATGGGACTAATTTCAGCCGTATTGGAGTGCAATACGGCTGAAATCAGTCCCAGAATAAGCCGTGTGAACGAGCCCTGGAGGTCACGGCAGCAGCCACAGCAGCAGCATGAGGTCAGAAAGTGGCGCAATGACATTCTGGAGGTGGCAAAAACAGGAGTAGGCTACAGAGTGGCACAATGACAGAGTGTGGAGGTCACGGCAGCTGCAGCATGAGGTCAGACAGTGGCACAATGACACAGTGTGGAGGTGACGGCATCAACAGCAGCATGAGGTCAGAGAGTGGCACAATGACAGATTGTGGAGGTCACTGCAGCTGCAGCATGAGGTCAGACAGTGGCTAAATGACACAGTGTGGAGGTGACGACATCAACAGCAGCAGCAGCATGAGGTCAGAGAGTGGCACAATGACAGATTGTGGAGGTGGCACAAACAGGAGTAGGCCACAGAGTGGCACAATGACAGAGTGTGGAGGTCACGGCAGCAGCCACAGCAGTAGTATGAGGTCAGACAGTGCCACAATGATACAGTGTGGAGGTCATGGCAGCAGCCACAGCAGCAGCATGAGGTTGGAGAGTGGCACAATGACAGAGTGTGGAGGTCACGGCAGCAGCCACAGCAACAGTATGAGGTCAGAGGGGCACAATGACAGGGTGTGGAGGTGACCGCAGCAGAAAGAACAGCATAAGCAGCATGAGGTCAGACAGTGGCACAATGACACAGTGTGGAGGTCATGGCACCAGCAACAGCAGCAGCAGCAGCATGAGATCATAGAGTGGCACAATGACAGAGTGTGGAGGTGGGTGGCAATACCAGTCCCTGGTAAAGATGGTTGGTAGGCAGATGGAGAAACTGGCAGCAGATGTGTGGCATCAGATGGGTGGCGGCATCAGAATAGTGGCTGAGGCAGGTAGTTTGAATCCAGACTCATTTCTCAAAGTTTTGGTGAGGCGTCATGTAATCTGACGCCTAAGGCATTGGTGCTCCAGGTCCTGCTGCTGCTGCTGGCGAGTGCCCTCCTCACTGGTCGGGTGAAGGAAGCTGCTTATCAGCGACTCCAGACTTAGGTTCCTGCTGATGGAGCTGGTACTGCTCCTACCCCCCACCTTCCCACAGCAGCCGTGGCAGTGGTACGTGAGCGCTGAGGAACTCCCCGGTCAGTCCTGTCAGAGGATTGACCATGCTGCACGGAGGATTTCTCTATAGTGTTTGAGTTTGTCCTCCCTCTCAGCAGCTGGGAAAAAGGCTCCCATTTTGGACCGGTAGCGAGGGTCCAAGAGGCTGGAGAGCCAGAAATCATCCTTCTGCCGGATAGTGAATATTCGGCTGTCACTAGCCAGGCAAATCAGCATGCTGCGGGCCATCTGCGCAACTGACTCTTAGGGACTCCCTGCCTCCACCTCCACTGTATACTGCCACAGTGCTTGGGGGTCATCTGCCTCGTCTTCCTCATCTCCATCTACCTCCTCCAGCTGTTCCTGCTCCTCCTCTCCTGTCACCTATGTAGAAAAACCACTCATGTCACCAGACAATGCTTCTGCTCCAATGTCCTCCTCCTCCAGTTTTCACCGGACTCATGTGGCCGGGAGATGTAGTCGCCACGTCTCCAGTCCCCTGCCCAGACAGATATTTCAGCATCTGTTCCAGGACATGAAGCAGTGGAATGACGTTGTTCATCCCGTAGTCCTGGCGACTGACAAATAATGTCGCCTCCTCAAATGGCCTCAGCAAATGGCAGGTGTCACGCATGAGCTGCCACTCGCTGACATCAAAGTTACACAGGGGAGTACTTGGGTCCGCCTGGATCATCAAAAAAATCGTTAATGGCCTTTCTCTGTTCATATAGTCGGTCCAACATGTGCAGGCTGGAATTCCAACGGGTGGAAACATTGCATATCAGTGTGTGTTGGGGGAGGCCGTTCTGCCGCTGCAACTCGAGGAGGGTGTGCCTGGTTTTGTAGGAATGGATGAAGTGCATGCACAGTTTCCTGGTCATTTTCAGAATCTTCTGAAGATCGGTGGAAGACTTCCTTTTCACAACCAGATTAAACACGTGTGCCATGCAGGGCGCATAGACCATCCCTCCTTGGTGCAGCACGGACACCATGTTCCTCCCATTGTCCGTCACCATGGTTCTGATTTTCAGTTGGCGCGGAGAAAGCCACACATCGATTTATTGCTGCATGACGCGGAGCAGTTCCTCCCCTGTGTGACTTCGTTCGCCAAGGCAAGCCAGGTGTAGAACTGTATGACACCGCTGTGCCCTACACATGTGGTATGATGGAGCAGTACTTGTGGAGGCTGAGATGGTGGTGGTGGTGGAGGAGAAGGCGGACATTGGCGCAGGTGCAGCAGTTTGACAACGTGGTGGAGAAAGCGACGTCTCTTGTCCAAGTTGTCGGTGTGGCTGGGCAGGAAGCACATTCACCCAGTGGGCCGTAAAGGACATGTACTGGCTCTGAGCGTAGTTAAAGCTCCACATGTCCGCACTGCCGTGCACCTTGGAACAAACCGATAAGCTCAAGGACTGGCCCACCTTCTGTTCTACATATTTGTGAAGGGCTGATACTGCCTTTTTGGGAAAGAAATTACGGCTTGGAACTCTCCACCTCGGCTCCTCACAAGCCATTAGTTCTCTGAACGGTGCAGAGTCCACCATTTGGAAAGGGAGGGACAGCAGTACCAACAACTTGGACAGGAGCACGGTCAGCTTCTGCCCCTTAGGATGGTTGGACGCATACTGTTGTCTCTTTGCAATCGCCTCGTTGAACGACTGCTGGCGCCATGAGTAGCGAGGAGCAGGAACATCTGGACCGGGAAATGATGGCAAAGAGAAACAGCTCTCTTCTGCAGAGGTGGTGGAATCTTGACTGGCTGCAATGGCATGCATGCCACTGGGCGCTGCTGCTGCGGCGGCAGGATGGACCACCACATCTGAGCCACGTTTCTCCCAGGCCACCGGATGGTGACGCTGCATGTGTTGACGCAGGGCCGTGTTGCCAATGTTAGCTCCCTGGCCACGCTTCACTTTTTGCCCACAGACTCTACATATACCCATATTTGGCTCCTCCGGTGTCTTAGCAAAAAACTGTCACACCGCCGAGTAGCTGATTTTACTGCCAACATTCCACACTGAGTGACTTCTACCGCCACTGCCTCACTGAGCCCCTGTGCCGCTACTTTCTTGTACCTGAGAAGCGGGTTTTCTACCCCGTGGCCGTTTGGCTCCCGACCTCGCACTGCTACTACCCTGCTGACTCACGGCCACGCTTCTCACTTGCTGGCTGCGCCGCTGCCTGACGCGCAAGCTGAAGCCCTCTTCTCCTGAAGTTAATGAAGCCCTTACTTCACCCGGCTCTCTAGTGCAGTCGGCTACATCATCATCGATTATTGTTGGATCTTCACTGCTGTCCTCCTCAACGGTCTTGGTATGCAGGGGTTGACCCCTCACAACATGACCTCCCATGCCACTCTCCACATCCATACTTTGCCGCTTACTGCAAGTAGCAGGGGATATCAGCCCCATTTCTTCGCTGCCAAGTAGCTGCTGACTGTCCTCAAATTGTTCATCCTCGCTGTATAGTGGCGCTGAGCCCAGACCACATAGTAGATCTCTGGCTGAGGAAACCGGATGGGACAGAGGCGGGTTGAGGACAGGTGAGGGCTGCTAACCCGCTCCCGGGCCATGCCAACTAAGGGTTGTGTCTGACATTCCCACCGACTCTTGGCTGGGGTTGTCAGATGTCATCTGGGAGGAAGTGGATGACCTAGTCAACCAATCAAGAACCCTTGGGTTGCTGGTCAACACATGGCCGCTAGATGACACCGGCAGTTCTGGCCTCACCGAGTGACCCCTGCTGCGACGTCCCCTTACTGTGCTGCGACCTGGGCCTGCTCTAGGGATGTTTGTGCCACTGCCACTCGCATGTGAAGAGCCTGCCACCTCTCTGTCTGACATACTATTTGTTCAAAAATTTACAGACTCTGTTTAATGAAGATATCTGTATATGATAAATACACACCCTGTATTTGACTCCAAATGCACCCAGTAACAGGCTTGGGTAACCCTTGGATATAAATTGTGCTACAGAAATCACCAGGAAAAAATTAACTGGTATGTGGCGTGTTAAAACGCTGTGTGTTTAAATGAATAAGAAAGCACAATCAGGCTTAAATAACCCATGGATATAAATTATGCTACAGAAATCACCAGGAAAAACTTCCTCGTCTTTGGCGTTTAAAAACACCGTTTATTTTACTGACTACAAAAGCACAAAAACGCTTAATTAATCCTTGGATATAAATTGCGCTACAGAAATCAGCAGCAAAAAATTAACCGGTATGTGGCTTGTAAAAACGCCATTTCTTTTACTGACTACAAAAGCACAAACACACTTAATTAACCCTTGGATATAAATTATGCTACAGAAATCCCCACGAAAAATGTTCTCCTCTTTGCGTTTAAAAACACCATTTATTTCACTGACTACAAATGCACAAACGCGCTTAATTAACCCTTGGATATAAATTATGCTACAGAAATCACCAGGAAAAATTTCCTCGTCTCTGGCGTTTAAAAACACTGTTTATTTTACTGACTACCAAAGCACAAACACACTTAATTAACCCTTGGATATAAATTTTGCTACAGAACTCAGCAGGAAAAAAATAACTAGTATGTGGCTTGTAAAAATGCAGTTTCTTTTACTGACTACTAAAGCACAAACACACTTAATTAACCCTTGGATATAAATTTTGCTACAGAACTCAGCAGGAAAAAATTAACTAGTATGTGGCTTGTAAAAATGCAGTTTCTTTTACTGACTACAAAAGCGCAAACACGCTTAATTAACCCTTGGATATAAATTGCGCTACAGAAATCAGCAGCAAAAAATGATCTGGTATGTTGCTTGCAAAAACGCAGTTTCTTTTACTGAATGCAAAAGCACAAACGGGATTAGACAACTCTTGGATATTCAATGTGCTGCAGAACTGACCAGATGGCTTAAAATGTATATGCAGCTGAACTGGACCCACACTGCACTTCTATTACAATACCCCACAAACTGAATCAAAATTATAACGGAAGAGGAGCAGTCTCTGATAAAAGCAGTGACACCCCCCAAAAAAATCGCTGTTAAAAACAAATTTCTTTTGTGCGAGATCTATGCAGCATGGCAAAACGAGAGGAGTGTGAGCAGCCAGCGTCACGTCCGGACTTATATAGTGCAGTGACGTCACAGAATCCCGCCGGTCTCTGATTGGCTTCATCTCTGCACGTCATTGAGGGTCCTCCTTTCTTCCTCCCAGACTTCTGTGCCCCGTGTCACGCCATGTGCTTGTAATTCAAAAAAGTAGAAAAGGCAGCACTTTCAAAAAAAGTGAGAGATTTATTGACCCAACACAGCAACGTTGTGAGGGCTGAAACGTTGCTGTGTTGGGTCAATAAATCTCTCACTTTTTTGAAAGTGCTGCCTTTTCTACTTTTTTGAATTACTCAGGTTTTGACCTGGATCCTGGTCATTTAGGCGTGCAGTCATTAATTTTTTGGCGTTTATTGTTACTTGCTGCTGTGACTGCTCTATTTCACGGCATGTGCTTGTGGCCATTTTATCAATTAAAAACACGCTTCTTTACCGCAAATTACCCCAAGCTTCATGGAGAATCGAAGTTTTCCTGAAATTCTATACGAATTCCACTTCGTTAGAATCAATTCGCCCATCTCTACTCTGCACCCATGTTGTGGTACTTTTCAGCGGTGATTTCATCGGACTGGATATATGGGGACCCTCAATCTCCCAGCCTGATCTTCCGAACATGAGCATAAGTGGAGAATAAGCCCTGGTGTTGTATATCCTATTATTATAGGCCCACATCAGTTCTCCAGCCACCTAACCATTTGAATATCTTCTAGAGTTCACAGCATCTGGATTAGAGTGTGGTTGAACTGCTCACACGCCTCGTTCCCCTGAGGATGATACGGGTTGGTGCGGGAATGTTCAGTCCCATATAATTGATACAGTTCACTCATTAAAGCACACCCTCTGATCTGAGTGAATCCTCTGCGGACACCCAAACACCTCGTGGATACAGCCACTGCATACTTTGTGAAATGATTTGTCATGACCAGACAGTACGAGTGCCTGGAGGCAGAGCACCCAATCTGTACATAATTGATCATTAGGAGCTCTAGAGGTGTAGATGTCTGAATGGTCTGAACGTAAGTCCATTGTTCAGTACTCTTACTCAACCCACAGGACCGACACCGGAGACAAGCTTCAGACATCATGTCTCCCAAGTCGTGGCAGTGCACCAGTCGTTGGAGCCACTTGTACATTTTGATGCTCTCGAAATGGGCACCCCTCTTATGGGCTTCTTGAGCAGCTTCGGGGCCCAATGACATGGAAATGACAATCTGTTGTCAGTACTGCAGCTGTGACTGTAAGTATATAGTCCAGCACAGGAGTCCCTGAGCAACACTCAGCTTATTCCACTGCCTCAACAGCTTCTGCTCATCCCAAGTCAGCTGTGCCTGCTCTTCTGGTCGGGGCCAGACCTGGGACCGGATCCACTCCTTCACTATTTGCAGACATGGGCAGCCATCTTGGACCCTATCGCAATCAGTCAACATCTTTCCCAACACCATTGATGCCTCCCCTACTTGAGTGTGCCACATCCTGGAACATAGGTAACTGACGAAGTTTGGGCATTTCAATGTCCTCTAGCTCTTCGTCAATACTCCGAGTCGGTAGTCCTACTGGAATCCAGGAAAGTGTATCGGCGATATTGTTCTTCCTCCTTGACCGGAACTTGATGTGGAATTGGTGCTTAGAAAGACGAGCCATCCATCTCTGCTCAAGCGCTCCAAGCTTGGCATTCTTCATATGTGCCAACAGATTGTTATCTGTCATGACGGTCACTTCTGCACCTGTCAGATACTCTGAAAACCTTTCAGTCATTGCTCACACCAGGGTGCACTCTGACCCTGTATCAACTAGACAGTCTACTTTCTGGCCTTCTAACTCAGCTTCCATAATGGGACTGCTGGCATATAGGTCGTGTTCCTCACACATGTGTCTTGAATTCTGATGTTTTGCCACAGGACGCCCAGCTACCGTCGCGGACAGTAGTTTAACCCCAGCTATGTTCCCAAATGTTAAAGACACTCTCTGGCGATATGGCCGTACTGTCGACAAGACCAGCAGCGGGGTCCCCTAGACCTCCACACACCAAAAGGACCTCTTTTAGTGGGTCTCTGCAGCTGGGTTGTCCCGAATTGAGTGATACGGGAAATGGAGGTCATTTCCGTAGCATGGGGCAGTTCCGCCTTCATCTGGGACACTTTCAACCAAAGTCCCCAAAACTCTGTCCACAGAGTCTGGACCACATCCGTTAAGACTTAACGCCCTCTGCTTGCTTGGGCGTTACTTATTGAATCCAAAAAAACAAATAATGATGTATAGGGGATCCTCGAATGGCTACAAAACTTGAATAAATAACCCCTTTAATAAAACTTAACTTTTAGTAATGACATTAAAATGTTCCAGATAACACAAAACAAAGACCTCTAAGGTATAACAGCAACATACAGTGTACATTAGGTATTAGACAACTCACCACCTCCCCTTGACTGTGTCGTAGTTTAATGAATTCCAAGGCTAGATGTAGAGATAAACGGGTGAACTAACCCTAAACACTGTATCCCTAGTAACTGTCCCTTAACAGAGCCCTCCCCCTGATAAGAGTGACTCTGAATCAACAATCATCCCTTCCCCAACACACCTGAACACCAAATGTCCTATTGGATATTATCAATCTATTATAATACAACTAACGCCACTTCTACCACATTACCGCGCTGGCCCGGCGTCTCCATATACCTTCTACACATGCCCGGAATCAGGCGCATGCGTACTAAGTCATGAAGGTAGCATCGTCTCAAGACGCTTACTGTGCATGTCTAAACCACATGCGCATGCGTACCATGTCCTGAAGGTAGCAGCGTCACAAAACGACTACTGCGCATGCCCAAACCACACGCGCATACATACTCAGTAATCAAGGTCCCGAAATCTCAGAGACCCTAATGCGCATGTCCACCATCGCCGCGTGCCGTGCCGCGTTCACAAGAACCTTCCACGCATGCCCGCCATCATCGCATGCAACGCCGCATTCCGAACACATACCCCATCACCGTACCTGGTGGGGATTATAAATGCATGATGAATGTATCAAAAACAAAGGTATATAAACCAATCTGATCCCTGAATTTATCTAATCACCATTGCTTCAGGGCATATTGCATTAAAAAACAGCGATTTCCAGGCTGCACAGAGCCTGTAGGGGGAGCTTGGATTGGACTTCATACAATGTTGTGTTTTAGTATGACACGCATATGACTGCCGCCGCTCTTAGAATCGCTTCACTATAAAATTCCCTGGGCACTTAAGAGGGCAAAACTGACCAAAAAAACGGAAGCGGGAATGTAGCCTGACAAAGTCATGGAAAAAAACAACCTGAGGGCTCAGGTGGCAACATCAGTGACAGAGTGTGGAGGTGACGGCAGCAGCCACAGCAGCATGAGGTCAGACAGTGGCACAATGACATTCTGGAGGTGGCTAAAACAGGAGTAGGCCATAGAGTGGCACAATGACAGAGTGTGGAGGTGGCACAAACAGGAGTAGGCCACAGAGTGGCATAATGACAGAGAGTGGAGGTGACGGCAGCAACAGAATGAGGTCAGAGAGTGCCACAATGACAGGGTGTGGAGGTGACCACAGCAGCAACAATAGCAGCAGCAGCAGCATGAGGTCAGAGAGTGGCACAATGACAGAGAGGAGGTCACGGCAGCAGCCACAGCAGCCGCATGAGGTCAGACAGTGGCACAATGACATTCTGGAGGTAGCAAAAACAGTAGTAGGCCAGAGAGTGGCACAATGACAGAGTGTGGAGGTGGCACCAACAGGAGTAGGCCACAGAGTGGCACAATGACAGAGAGTGGAGGTGACGGCAGCAACAGAATGAGGTCAGAGAGTGACACAATGACAGGGTGTGGAGGTGACCACAGCAGCAACAATAGCAGCAGCAGCAGCATGAGGTCAGAGAGTGGCACAATGACACAGTGTGGATTTCACGGCACCAGCAACAAAAGCAGCAGCAGCATGAGGTCATAGAGTGGCACAATGACACAGTGTGGAGGTGGATGGCAATACCAGTCCCTGGTAAAGATGGTGGTAGGCAGATGGAGAAACTGGCAGCAGATGTGTGGCATCAGGCGGGTGGTGGCATCAGAATAGTGGCTGAGGCAGGTAGTTTGAACCCAGACTCATTTCTCACAGTTTGGGTGAGGCATCATGGCTGATGTAGTCTGACGCCTAAGGCATTGGTGTGTGGAAATCCTGGCCGATCCACGCCTGATTCATCTTGATAAAGGTCAGTCGTTCCACATTTCCTGTGGACAAGCGGGTTCTCCTTGGGGTAACGATGGCCCCCGCCGCACTGAACACCCGCCCTGATGCCACACTAGTGGCCGGGTAGGACAGCTTCTCCACTGCAAACTCGGCAAGTTGCGGCCACACATCCAGTTTGGCTGCCCGGTAGTCCAGTGGATCTTCTAACTGGGGTGGCAGAGTGCTGTCCAAGTAGGCCACCACCTGTTGGTTCAGGGTCTGCTCCAGGTCCTGCTGCTGCTGCTGGCGACTGCTCTCCTCACTAGCCGGGTGAAGGAAGCTGCTCATCAGTGACTCCAGACTTAGGTTGCTGCTGATGGAGCTGGTACTGCTCCTACCCTCCCACCTTCCCCCAGCAGCCGTGGCAGTAGTACGTGAGCGCTGAAGAACCACCCAGTCAGACCTGTCAGAGGAGGGACTATGCCGCACATAGGCAGTGGCCAACTGACAATGGAGGATTTCCCTATAGTATTTGAGTTTGTCCTCCCTCTCAATAGCTGGGAAAAAGGCTCCCATTTTGGACTGGTAGCGAAGGTCCAATAGGGTGGAGAGCCAAAAGTCATCCCTCTGCCGGATTTTGACTATTCGGCTGTCACTAGCCAGGCAAATCAACATGCTGCGGGACATCTGCACAAGTGACTCCGAGGGGCTCCCTGCCTCCATCTCCACTGTATACTGCCACGGTGCTTGAGGGTCATCTGCCTCGTCTTCCTCATCTCCATCTACCTCCTCTAGCTGCTTCTCATCTCTTGTCAACTGGGTAGAAAATCCACTCATTTCACCAGACAATGCTTCTGCTCCAATGTCCTCCTCCTCCTCCAGTTCAGTCCCCACCGGACTCATGTGGCTGCGAGATGTAGTTGCCACGTCTCCAGTCCCCTGCCCAGACAGATTTTTTAGCATTTGTTCCAGGACATGAAGCAGTGGAATGACGTTGTTCATCCCGTAGTCCTGGCAACTGACAAATAACGTTGCCTTATCGAATGGCCTCAACAAACGGCAGGTGTCACGCATGAGCTGCCACTGGCTGACATCAAAGTTACACAGGGGAGTGCTTCTGACCGCCTGGATCATAAAAAAATCGTTAATTGCCTTTCTCTGTTCATACAGTTGTTCCAACATGTGCAAGCTGGAATTCAAACAGGTGGAAACATTGCATATCAGAGTGTGTTGGGGGAAGCTGTTCTGCCGCTGCAACTCGAGGAGGGTGTTCCTGGCTTTGTAGGAATGGATGAAGTGCATGCACAGTTTCCTGGCCATTTTCAAATGTTCTGAAGATCGTGGAAGACTTCAGGAACCATTTCACAACCAGATTGAACATGTGCGCCATGCAGGGCGCATGGATCATCCCTCCTCGGTGCAGCGAGGACACCATGTTCCTCCCATTGTCCGTCACCATGGTTCAGATTTGCAGTTGGCGCGGAGAAAGCCAATCATCGATTTCTTGCTACATGACGCGGAGCAGTTCCTCCCCTGTGTGACTTCATTCACTGAGGCAAGCTAGGTGTAGAACTGCATGACACCGCAGTACCTTACACTTGTGGTATGATGGAGCAGTACTTGCGGAGGCTGAGATGGTGGTGGTGGTGGTGGAGGAGGAGGGGGAGGCGGACATTGGCGCAGGGGCCGCAGTTTGACAACGTGGAGAGAAACGCGTCTCCCCGTCCAAATTTTTGGTTGTCTTC
>JAODAL010041907.1:0-35390 GCA_025379985.1 Phyllomedusa bahiana
TTCATATTTTTCCCCTTAAGTCTAGATGTAACTTTGTTCATGTGGCCATTGGCACCACCGCCAGAGCAAAGAAATGAGGGTATGATGGACAGCCTTGTTGATGGCCTCCACATTGTTCAAAGAGCTCAGACACCTGACCATTAGTTGCTTTCCTTGATATCAGGGCAGAATATTAAAAACACACTCAATTAATGAATGTAGGGCCAAATCCAAACCTGGCAACAGTTGCAGAAAGGAAGTCCCATTCTATGTAGTTGAATGCCTATGTGGCGTCTAGCAACACCACCACTCTGGATCCATTTCCATATGCTTTGCTTGTATATTATTGAAGAGTGTCCTCAAACTTAACGCCATGGATTTCCCAGGCATAAAACTGGATTGATCAGGATGTATGAGATTTACTATTACAGTAGTCAGTCGCCAAGCTTAAAGCTTAGCTAGAATTTTGACATCTGTCTGGAGGAGAGAAACGGAATGACGAGATTCACAGAGCACAAGGTCCTTTGCCAGGCTTGGTATCCCTGATATATTAGCTTCACACATCGAAGAAGGCTATTCTCCTATATCAAAGGCTGCCTGAAACACTTCCATCAACTTTAGAAAAACCATCATTGACAGGTGATTTTTACCAACTCAAAAGAGAAGATGGAGTCCAGAATTTCCTTGAACTCAAGCAGTCAATCGAGATAATCCTGGTTGGTGTCAGACAGAGCCGGAAGCAGGAGTCCTGAAAGATATGAATGAATCTCTGATGCTGTGGCACTAGTATGCTTAGTATATAGGTCTTGATAAAACAATAGGAATTCTGTATGAATTTCCTTGGGGTTTGTAAGGATGTTTCAAGTTGAGGAATTTAAAGAGGAGATCACAGGTAGGGTGGAAGAACTTTATGATATGCTGACCAATAGGCGTCCACATTTTCTCCATACTCATAATATGATTGTTGAGAAAAAAAATGTGCCTTAGATGTGTTTACAGACCGAAATAAGCATTCTTAACTGAACCACCTTATTTGCATGAGAGGGGTCATTAACTCCGTAACCCACCTGGACGTATGGGTACATCCTGGTGGCATTATGGAGTTGTGCAGCTACACAGCCGCCGGGTGTTAGTGGCTAATTGCAGCTAACACCCGGCGGTTAGAGCCCCCCTGCGTCGTTTAACACCTTACACGGCACAGTAAAGATGGCTTGGCGTCTAAATGAATGAAAAACGGTGCTACGACCATTCTTCACTCCGATCGGAGCCCCTGCAGCGTAACTGCAGGGATCCGATGGCTGAACATGGCAGCGGGGAGCCTTGTGAAGGCTGCCATCACTGCCATGTTTTAGTTTGCCCCACTTCCGGCCCCAGGCAGGAAGTGAGGAAAACGCCATCTTGGTACACCCTAACGCATTGTCTATGCAATGCATTAGGCTGTATAAATAATCGAACAGCCTAGTGGTGAAGTGCCCAAGGGGGACTCAAAATGAAAGTTAAAAAAATCACCCCCCTTTCGCCATTTTACAAATAAAAGAAATAAAATAATAAAAAAAGTTACACATATTTGGTATCGCCGCATCTGAAAAAGTCAGATCTATTAAAATAGAACATCACTTATCCCATATGCTGAACACCGTAGAAGAAAAAAATTCCAAGCATCAAAATTACGTTTTTTTGGTCATTTTATGTCCTATAAAAATTGGAATAAAAGTGATCAAAAAGTTGCATACATTCCAAACTGCTAGCAATAAAAAGTGCACTTCAGCCCCGCAAAAAATGCGCCCTCACTGACGTCCGTAGGTGTTAGTGCACAAAAGTTATTGGTCGAACAAAATGGCGCTGCGCCGCATATTTCACAAATAGAAAATGTTTGGAATTTTTTTACGCCACCAAAACATAATGGAAACTGTACATGTTTGGTATTGGTGGATGCATATCAACCGGTAGAATACAGATAACACATCACTTTTACCAAAGATTGAACGCCACAAAAACTCCCGCAAACATGGCGCATGTACACTTTTTTCACATTTTGCCCCACTTACAATTTTTTTGCGGTTCCCAGTATCTTCTATGGTACGACAAATGTCACCGTTAGAAACTACATCTTGTCCCACAAAATAAAAGTCCTCATATGTCTATGTAGGTGGAAAAATAAAAAAAGTTATGGCTTTTGGAGGGCAAGGAGGAAGAGTAAGAGTAATAGGAAGAGTAATATTTTCTTTCTTTGGAGGGATTAAAGGGTTAATGTAAGCAAGTTCAGCTTCAAGACTCCCTTAGCTAGTTGCAGTTCATTATGTGACAGGCCTTTTATCAGGTCAATCATTTCTTATATTACTTCTCGCACATTGGCCTTAAATGTGTGCCATAACACCAAAGAAGGAGCTGTACCTACATTACGGTTAAAGAATATCGTACACTTTCCAGTAAAATAGGAACACGAAGGCAGAATGTTTAACCAGAATGGATTTAGAGTTAACACGGGGTTAACACAGGTACTAACTGGAAGCACAGGGGTGAACTCAGCAGGAGCTCAGCAAACCCAGGTCTAGCTCAGGAAAGTACAACCACGAACTGACACTGGAGCAGAGGCAGAAAGTTCCTTAAATAGACAGAGGTCACAAGTGAATAAGCAGATAATTAGTGCACTGTCCCTTTAAATATCAGAACAGTGCTGCATGTGCACATAGGTGGCGCTCATGCATGCACAGGATGCCAGAGAGCAGGAGCAAGGATGGGCGAGATGTATCTGACGGCAGGCACTGCCATTGACACAGGAGCGCTCACTGCAGCAGGGGTAGGAACCAGGACAGTAGCAGAAGCAGCGGGGACCACCGCTGAGATGAAAGCATGGGCACGTCCATGGTCCAAGGCACAGACCGTGGCATGATCTGTGATAGTATGCCCCTCAAACCCTCCCCTCTGGGCTAGCTGGGTACCCCAAAAACAATCCCAAAAACTGTCTTCAGAGGTGATGTCTTGCAAGTCCCAGTTAACTACTTGGACTTGGGGAGCAGAAACAACAGAAATGGAAGGCAGGGGAAGAGGTGGGCAGGAATCCAAGATGACTTGAGAGTCCTGGGTATCCTCTTCGTCTTCAGACTCCACAGCTGGCATATCAGAAGCAATAAGCAGGGGTATGGGTGGGCTGGATTGCACCGGATGGGCATATCAAGGCAGCGTGACTGGCAATGCTCTCCTCACTGGATAACTTCACCTGTTTTCCAATCCAACGAATGACTGTGACGCTGGAACCATGGAAGGACAATAATAAAAGTTTACTTGTTGTGTAAAAGCAGTAAAACATAAAAAAATATACAAATTGGATATCGCTGTAGTTGCAACGACTTGATGAGTAAAGCTAGCATGTCATTTATACCGCATGGTGACCGCAAAGCATCATATACAACCCATAATGGTACAAATAGAAACGTCAACTCATCCCACCAAAAATAAGCCTATAATCAGCTCTGTATACAGAAAAATAAAAATGTTATGAGTAGTAGACTATGAAGACATAAAATTTCATTTTTTTAATAAACGTATTTCTATTGTGTAAAAGTACCGACCCGCATAGTTACATATTAGTTATATAGTACAGTTGAAAAAAGACTTATGTCCATCAAGTTCAACCAAGGGTGGGGAAAATGTGGGTGAAGGGAGGGAGTTGAGTTGTTTGTTTGTTTTTTTTTTTAAGCCTAGCTTCCCCTTCTGGTGAATGCTTCGAAACCCATAAATCAAGAACCAATCTGCTCTAAAGAAGATTTCCTTTCTGATCCCAGAGTTTCCCTCAGACTGGATCTAGAATTTAATATGGCTACTGTAAGGGATCAGCTCGGTGGTAGGATATCTCAGGACCGGTCCTTTAGCTCTGTTTAAACGTTCAGGCGTTTATTTCAGCCTTAGATAAACAGCAACATAAACGTGGGCTTAACTTCAGCCAAAATGCAGAGAAAATAAAACAGGTTTACAGTCCGTGTGGGACACTTACAGTCCTGTGTCCAGATCAGGCCTCCAGACTTCCTCGTCTCCCACTGAGACCGGCGTGTAGTCTGTTCTTGGGATCTCTGCGGCACACTTACTCTCTTCCTCCACTGCACAGACAACAATTACACCTACCCACCTGACCTCCAGGCTTAAATACAGGAACTAAAACTCTGGCCTGGATCCTGAAGATGTGGGAGCAGTCACCCACCCAACGCTATGACCGCTCCTGTGAAAACCAGACCCAGACTACTTGCTCTGCAAGCATACTACCAATATAAACATGTGTCAGCAACCTACTTCCTCTGACACATGAAATTACTGATTTTCACCTCACCACTGCCCGGGTCCGTGGGGACATATCGCTGGCCCACCACAACCCCTTCTGTCCTCCTACCTACCCCCCCCCCCCCCACTCTGCCCAATGCTGTGGTTCTGGGCACCTTTACTCATCATGCAGTGTACCCTTGACAGGGCATCTGTATTACCCTGTAGCTTCCCGGGCCTATGTTCTACCGAGAAGTTAAAATCTTGTAGGGCCAAGAACCCCCGGGGGTGACCCGAGCATTTTTCCTTTTTTCTCCTCTTAGCCATCTGAGGGGGGCATGATCTGCCCACCAACCTAAACCTGCGCCCAGTAGGTAGTAACGCAGGGAATCCGGGCCCACTTAATGGCTAGGCACTCTTTCTCGATTATCGAGTAATTCTTCTCTGCGGGGACAACTTCCTACTCAGAAGCTTACCGGGTGCTCTTCTCCATTTACTACCTGAGATAACCCCAGGCCCCTAACCCGCATCCGACGCATCTGTCTGAACCACAAATTCTCTGGAAAAATCCGGGGCAACCAACACGGGCTGCCTACAGAGGGCTGACTTTAGTTTTTGAAAGGCCCCTTCAGCATCCGGGGGCCATTTAATCGAGGCTGACTTGGCTCCTTTTGTCAGTCGGTGAGGGGCACCGCTATCTCTGCGAAATTTGGGAAATGAACCGCTTATACTACCCCACAATTCCCATGAACGCCTGACTGTTTTTTGTTCTGGGGACGGGGCCAGCTTTGGATGGTTTCCCACTTTATTGAGTGAGGTTTGATCACTCCTCGCCCCACGATGTACCCTAAGTACCAGGCTTCTTTCTATTCCCTATGGCCGACTTGCTGGGGTTAACCGGGGAAACCGCCTTCCTTAACGCCTCCAGGACAGCCTAAACCCTTAGACAGATGACTTTCCCAGTCCTGACTAAAATGATTTATGTCATCCGATAGGCTCCCGAATATTTCTGTGGGGACGAAAACACCGGTCCATGGCCCTCGGGAAAACGTGCCCGGGGCTCCCTGTAAGCCAAAAGGCATCCGGACATACTAAAAAGACCCTTAAGGCGTGGAGAACGCGGTCTTCTCCTAGCCTCCTTTGATAATGGAATCTGCCAATACCCTTTGGTTAAGATCCGGGGTCTTGATATATTGAGCTGGACCCAGTCTCTCTATCAATTCATCTACCCTGGGCATGGGATAGGCATTACCTTAGACACCTCGTTTAGTTTCAATAATCGTTACAAAATCGCCTTTTCCCCATTGGGCTTCGGGACGAGGACTATGGGACTAGACCACCCACTTTTTGATTCCTCGATTACCTCTAGAGCCAACATCCTTTGGACCTCCTTCGCAATGATCTCCCTGCGAGCCTCGGGCACCCTATAGGGTTTTAATTGACCCATCCTGGGGTCAGTGATTATTCATGCTCGACGACTGTGGTTCGACCTGGGGATTCTGTAAACAAATCTATATTCTGTAGAAAACAACTGTTTACACCCGCTACTTCTGAGATGGCGACAGGGTCTCCGCCATTTGACCTCCTCAATGGCTGGCGTCCATTGGGCCACAGCACACGGGGCTTCTAGAAGGTCCCTATCTTTCCAGGGTTTTAACAAATTCAAATGATACACTTGGTAGGGCTTCCTCCTGCCTGGTTGGTGTACCCTGTAATTCACTTGACTAACTTTTTCGACTACCTCATATTGCCTTTGCCATTTTGCAAGAAACTTGCTTTCTACTGTGGGTAACAGCACCAGAACTCGGTCTGCCTAAGACGGGCTGACCTATTATAGACCCTTGCCCGGGCCTCTTGAGCCTGAAGAAGTGCTCCTTCACAATAGGCATCACCTGGGCTATCCTCTCCTGCATCTGGGAGATATGCTCTATTTTAAACTTTTATACGGAGTGACCTCCCCTTCCAGGTCTCCCTTTGGGAACATCCAACAGCCCCTGGGGTGTCTGCCATATAACAACTCAAATGGGGAAAACCCTGTGGATGCTTGGGGCACCTCCCTGATGGAAAACAGCAGATAGGGTAGTAGATAATCCCAGTCTCGACCATCCTTTTCAACTACTCGTTTTAACATAGCCTTCAGGGTCTTGTTAAACATTTCGACCAGCCCGTCTGTTTGGGGCTGGTAGACCGAGGTGCGGAGCTGGGTAACTTTCAACACCTTACAGAGGTCCCGCATCACCCTCGACATGAACAAGGTCCCCTGATCAGTCAAAATTTCCTTAGGTATCCCAACCCTGGAAAACATCTGAAACAACTCCTTGGCTATGCCCTTGGAGGAAGTATTTCTGAGTGGGACTGCCCCTGTTTTACCCGGGTTGCATAATCGACCCTGACCAGGAATACTGGTGTCCTTGGCTGGGCTTCACCAGGGGTCCTACCAAAAACCATGGCAATTCTATCAAAGGAATTGTCAATAATCGGAAGGGGTATCAGGGGGCTGTGGAAGTGGGCTACCGGGGAGGTGATTTGGCATACGGGGCAGGACTGGCAATAGTCCTGAACGTGTCGGTGAAGCCCCGGTCAATAGAATCTCTGAAGGATCCTTTCCTGGGTCTTCTCTGACCCCAAGTGCCCCCCTAACACATGGGAATGAGCCAGGTCTATCACCATCTTCCGGTAAGGTTTAGGCACTACGAGTTGTTCTACCAACTCATCCTGACGTTTTGTCACCCGATATAGCAGATTCCCGTTCATGGCAAAATTGGGGTACCTCTTTTCCACCCCAGGCCCTTGGGGCACCCCATTTACTACCACCACACTACTTCGGGCCCCTCGCAAGGTCTCATCCTGGAGTTGGGCCGATCCAAAGTTTTCCCAGGATACCTCCAAGTCGGAGACCACCTCATCAGGGGCTGCCTCCTCATTATCCCCAAGTAACACAGACAGGGGAAACTCCTGGTCACCCTCTGATACAGCGATCACCAGGCGGCTGGTATCCTTCCGGGCCTCCTGATGAGGCAACTGGTTCCGTGGTAGTACCTCTTCCCACAGATGCCAGAACAGAGGAAAATCCTGCCCAATTATAACATCATACATCAATTCTGGGACCACCACTACCTGGTGGTACCTAACTCCCTGCTCTGTTTCTATGGTTACCTGGGCCACTGGGTAACCCTTAGTGTCCCCATGAATACAGGTAACACCTACTTGCCTCCCTGGGATCAACTCATGTGTAACAAGGGGAGGGGGAGCGTTACCAGACTCCCGAGTCCAATAGTCCTGACACCAAAGTCCCATTGACCCTCAGTTGGCAGAACTGGGGGCCCTTCTCCGTACAGGGGACCGCGCCACATGCGGTGTGAGCAAACAGCGAAGAATGCCGCCCCGTCGAGCAGTCCATGGGTTCCCTAGTATGGGCGCAATGGGATACCCTATTTCCTGGGGCATGGCATCCCCAACAAACCACCTCCCGGGGGCCCCCCTGTTTCAAGGGTTCTGGTCCCACCCTGCCTTTAGGGCGACGTTGCTGAGGGCTCTGTTGTCCTGGCCTCTCGGAGTCTCTCGGGCTTTCCCAGTAGATAGCCTTTCGCCCCCCTGTAGGGCCTCTGCAGTTCTCAGCAGTGTCAAAACGTTCCACCATGCCCACCAGACTATCAACCGACTGAGGGTCCCCTTGGGCCACCCAGATCTGGATAGGTCTGGGCAGCGAATGTATGAACCGATCCATGACTACGCGTTCTACCATCTGCGCTGGGGTACACACATCTAGCTGCAGCCACTTCTGCACCAGGTGTAAAAAAATCAACATCTGGGCCTGGTGGGGTTGTCTGTACAATAGGTCCAGTGGTGGACCCTCTGGGCCCGTTTCCGTAAGGGGAACCCCAAGTCGTGCCAGGATTTCTGCTTTCAACTTTGGATACTCGTTAGCATCCTGGAGGGCAAGGTCACAATAAGCCTTTCGGGTTCTCCGGTTAGAAATGGGGCTAAGACCTCTGCCCATTGACTTGGTGGTAGCTTGATTAGCCAACCGCTCAAACCCGGTGAGGTAAGTCTCGATGTCCTCCTCCATTGTCAGTTTTTGCAACGTTTCCCTCATGCTCCTTCTGGCATTGTGTGTGTCACTAGTCACTGGAGGCGCTGGCTTTTCCCGGGCCTGGATATCCCGGGTCACCCGTTCGATCAGCAACCGGTTGGTTTCCTGCTGCACTTGTAAAGCCTCTCTATGGGTCTGCTGCTGCATTTCCATAGCTTCCTTGTGCATCTTCCAGGTGCTTAATGAGTTCCTCCATGGAGGCGGATGTAGTGGAGATTTCAGTCGCAGCCTTAATCCAGGACATTACTCTGCCCGCAACAATTCACCAGCAGCCCCACAGTCTCTTCAGGCAAAACTGTGTCCGTTAGTAGTAGCACACTTTAGGCTTCCGGCCCTTTAAATGTTGCTGCTGTACGTTCTATGCACTGTTGTATGCAGCACAACCAGTACCAGAGATGCCCATTGCATACCTCCACCAATTGTAATGGATCAGCTCGGTGGTAGGATAAAACAGGACCAGTCCTTTAGCTCTGTTTAAACGTTCAGGTGTTTATTTCAAGCTTAGATAAACAGCAAGATAAACGTGGGCTTAACTTTAGCCAAAATGCAGAGAAAATAAAAGTCTTCCTTGTCTCCCACTGAGACCAGCGTGTAGTCTGTTCTTGGGATCTCTGCAGCACACCTACTCTCTTCCTCCACTGCACAGACAACAATCACACCTACCCACCTGACCTCCAGGCTTAAAGGGGTGTTATCGTTTCATTAAATGGTCTTCAGAATAAGGGGACAGTGAAAACAAGCAACTTTGCAATTGGATGTCATTAGCAAGGCTGCCTTGTTCTCACAGTGTCCCTTATCTTGTGTTTTTATTACACTGATATCCAGTGTGGGTCAAATCCCTCCTGATCCCTCCTCCTTGCAATTCACTAGCTGAGAGCTCATTTACATTCTGTACAGCCCCTGGGTCGATTCACGGAGTTGTGTCTCTGACTCAGAGTTAGGGGGCCGTAGCATTTTCTGTTTCCACACCTAGCAGAAACAGACTGCAGCAGATTGTACAATGAGAAAACATAAGTTTTTTTTCCCTGTGCCTAACTCTCCTGCATACACGCAGATCTGTGCCGTTCTTAGAAAGCTGTAACACATCTCCAGCTGTGAGAGATCAGTGCTCAGATTAGATTGAATGCAGCCTGTGGTATGTATACAGCTCTTATAAAATAAGACTGATAGGGAGAGACACAGTCATATGTGGACTCAGAGGGGAGGGGAGTCTAAGGCCAGCAGTGAAGGGGGGATGATGTCATCCAGCTGGGAGGGGAAAAAACGCCCCTGCATTCACAGAGCTGGGAAGCTAAGAGAAGTGTAAATCAGCCGAAGTAAGGAAGCGATACATCCCCTTTAAATACAGGAACCAAAACTCTGGCCTGGATCCTGAAGATGTGGGAGCAGTCACCCACCCAACTCTATGACCGCTCCTGTGAAAACTAGACCCAGACTACTTGCTCTGCAAGCATAATACCAATATAAACGTGTGTCAGCAACCTACTTCCGCTGACACATGAAATTACTGGTTTTCACCTCACCAATGCCAGGGTCATTGGTGACACATATCTCTGGTCCACCACAATCCCTTCTGTCCTCTTACACTACATACAAATTAATATTTTTTAGTTTCAGGTAGATATCTAAGCCTTTCTTTAAAGTCGCAACTGTTCTTACAGTTCTCATAGTGAAGAAGGCTTTTCTCCTCTGGAGATTGAATCCCTTATTCTCCAGATGAAGGGAATGCCCTCTTGCCTTTTGAGTGGGCTTTACATGAAATAGTTTTTCCCCATACTTTTTGTAGGGACCATTTATATACTTAGATACATTTATCATATTTCCCCGGAGCTGTCTTTTCTCAAGACTAAATAAGTTCAATTATTTTAACCTCTCCTCATAACCAAGATGCCCTTATAAGTTTGCTTGTCTTTGTACTCTCTATCTTGCTCCATTACATCCTTTCTATACACTGGAGCCCAGAACTGAACAGCATGTTCCAAGTGAGGTTGCGCCAATGCTTTATATAACGGTAATATTACATCCCTGTCCCACGAGTCCATGCCTCTTTTAATACACGCCAATATCTTGCTTGCCTTACAATAGAGGCAGCTGATTGACATTGCATGTTGTTCTATGATCTACAAGAACGCCCAGATCTTTCTCAACGAGCGTTTCTCCCAGTTTTTTTTTCCCCATAGAACATATGATGCCTGAAGATTGTTAGTACCAAGATGCATAACTTTACATATATCCACACTGAACCTCATTTGCCAAGTGGATACCCAAACATTCAGTGTGTCCAGGTCTGCTTGCACTTTACAGTTAGACTTTATAGATTGCACTACACTACATAGCTTGGTGTCATCTGCAAAAATAGAAACCGTGCTATTAATCCCCTCCACTATATCGTTAATAAATACATTAAATCAAAGAGGACCCAATACTGAGCCCTGAGGCACACCAGTCACAACCGGGGACCACTCAGAGTAAGAGTCATTTACCACCAGTCTCTGAGTACCTTCTGATAGCCAGTCTTTAATCCAATTACACACTGTTATTTCTAACCCAATGGATTTTAAGTTTAATAGTTCTGGCACCACCTATCTCCGCACTGGGTCTGCCCCCATCAGCTCCAGCATTGCACCTATTAGGGGTGACACCACCTTTTTCCTTGTTTGTATATACTGAGCTGAAGAACCTATTTAGTAGCTCTGCCTTCTCCTGATCCCCGGTGACCAGTTGCATTGCATTAATGTTATTTAAGGGTCCTACATGCTCTGATTTTGGCTTTTTGGCATTTATATGCTTAAATAATTTCTTGGGGATTGTCTTGCAGTCCTTAGCCACCTGCCTTTTGTTTTGGATTTTAGCTGATTTGATCACTTTTTTAAACATTTTTTCAAGCTCCTTGCAATTTCCAAAGGCTAATGCTGACCCATCTGACTCATATTGCTTAAATGTCTTCTTTATTATTAAATTTCCCCAGAGTATATTTAAAGCTCTCTCAATTGGCTTCTATATCACTATTTGATAGTAGCTGCTCACAGTCTATGTCCTGTATTGCATCCCTCAATAAGGGTAAATTGGCCTTTCTAAAATTAAATGTTTTTGCCCTCCTGCTCTGTTTGTTTCTCCCAGTTTACACTAAAATGTATTATATTGTGGTTGCTGTTACCAAGATCTTCAGAAATAGTGACCGCTCCAACAAGTTCTGCTTTGTTAGTAATTACCAGATCCAACAGAGTATCACTTTTAATGGGATCTTCCACAAACTAGCCCATAAAATTTTCCTGTAACAGGTTGAGGAACTTCCTTTCCTTTGCAGTTGAAGAAGAACCGTCACCCCAGTCAATATCGGGGTAATTGAAGTCGCCCATTATTACCACTGTACCCGCCTGTGTTGCTTGCTCTATTTGTTTATGCAGCTGATACTCTATCTCCTCAGTCAAATCGGGGGTCTATAGATTACACCAAAAATATTTTTTGTGTGTTAACCCCATTATGCATGATTATTCAATTGATTACCATTTTTTGTGAAGCCACCGTCTACTGCATTAGTTTATAAGATTATGTGAACAAAATTTGAATATTTAGTCGATCTAAAAACTGTAGAATTTTCTATACTACGTATAAATTAATTTAAAAAACAGATAACTGAACTAAGGTCAGGAAGGAATGAACGCATGATCTCCGGAAGGTAAAATAAATACGCTAACCGCTGTGCTACCCAGAACTCACTAGTTCATAGGGTCGGGCGAGGCAGGCGATCGCCCAGAGCGCCGCTCAACAGAGGGGACGCCGCGGCTGCCCACCTCACCTGCCATTGTAAAGCGGCTGTGCAGAGTCAGAGCCAGCAGCTGCACACGCTCAGTGCAGCTGCCGGTACAGGGAGAAGGCAGGACGGATCGTTACCCTTCTGCCTTTTCCTCTGTATGTACAGTGCTCAGTGAGCGCTGTAATACACATTGGCGTCGCAGGGGGCGTTTCACTAGGCTTTCACCACGCCCCCTGCGACGCTGGATCTCCTTGGTCGGCAGTCTCTGCCGGCCCAGGAGATCTCAAGAGCTGCGTGACAGCGTAAGTGGTGTGATGACGTCACGCTGCTTACACTGCTCACTAGCTCCCAGACCTGCCACACGGACCATGGAAAGGTGAGTAGCTTTTTTTATTTTATTATCATTAGCTGCTGGGGGAATCTATCTGGCAACAGGGGCTACTACATGTCTACAGGGGGCTACTATCTGGCTACAGGGGGCTACAACATGACTACAGAGGGCTACAATCTGGCTACAGAGGGCTGCTACATGGTTACAGCGACTATTATCTGGCTACAGGGGGCTACTATCTGGCTACAGGGGGCTACTACTTGGCTACATAGGCTACTACATGGCTACAGGGGGCTACTGTCTGGCTACAGGGGTCTACTATCTGGCTACAGGGGGCTACTACCTGGCAACAGGGGCTACTACATGCCTTCAGGGGGCTACTACATGGCTACCAAGGGGCAAATTACCTACAGAGGCCTTTATAACTACATAAAAGGGATCTATAATTCTACTTATGGGGGGGCTATATAACTACCTATCTACTTAATAGGGGACCGATATACTTACCTATTGGGGGACCTATAAGTTTACTTACCTAATGGGGCGCTATACAACTACCTAATTGAGCACTGCCTACCTAGTTTGGGGGTGTACCTACTGCACTGTTTGGGACACAAGAGGGTCATTATTACCATTTGGGGGGCTGTAGATAAGGAGTTTATATAGAGATAGGAATTGGTAGAGAAGTGCTGATATAGTGAGGAGTCGAAGAAATTTGTTTTGTAAAATCTATTGTGAAGAGTTGTGGCTGGGAGAAGTCATCATGGTAGTGGGCCAGATGGAGAAGAAGAAGAAAAGAAAGAGAACAATTCTTCAGAGAAGTCTCCTGGAAGTCCCTGGATGTAACTTTAATTTATATGTCTGCAGAGACTGTGTACAGCAGGTATCCATTTCTGTATGGTCACTGTATGCCGGTATTATTGGTTGTAGTATAATGGTTTGTATTCAGTAATGGTATGGTGTATTATTCAATCACTATATGGTGGTGATACGTGGTCATGGTGTGGTGGTATTCAGTCACTATGGTGGTGATATGTGGTCAAGGTGGAGCAGTATTATTTGGTCACTACGTGCTAGTGATATGTGGTCTTAGTAGGATATTGGTAATATTAGCCTGGGATTCTGGTCTTGTGTAGCTGTGTTATTTGGTAACTATATGACTATAATTTAGTCGTTTTATAGGTAGCACATTGTATTAAAGCTTTTTGTATATTTTGGATTTGGTTTTGCAATTTGTTGCATTGTGGCACATTATGTGACAGGTGAGGGGGGGGGAGAAATTTCTTCACCCCGCCCTGAGTGCAATTTAACCTAAGAACATCCCTGACTAGTTATGCTTGTGTTTTTGAGGTATTTCCATGTTTAATCCATACACTTTACCCATGGATACATTTCACATGGTTAATTGGTTGGCATCTCTTAATACAGATGGACAATGACTCAAAACATAAAACCAGAGCAACCCAGGAGTTTATTACAGCAAAGAAGTGGAATATTCTTTAATGGCCAAGTCAGTCACCTTATCTTAACCCACATGAGCCTGCATTTCACTTGTTAAAGAATAAACAGAAAGGCCACAAACAAACATCAACTGAAAACCGCTGCAATAAAGCCCGGGCAGAGCATTAAAAAGGAGGACACACAGTGTCTGGTGATGTCTATGAGTTCAAGACTTCAGACAGTCATTGCCAACAAAGGGTTTTCAACCAAGTATTAGAAATTAACATTTTATTTACAATTATATAATTTGTCCAATTGCTGGTCCATGTTAAGGAGCTGAAACTCTTCATCCAATTTTAATGTGGATACCCTCAAATGAAAGCTGACTATGTCCATGTCCATTATATAACTATAACTTGAATATGTTTCAGTAAAAATGTACAAAAAATTTGTGTCAGTGTCCAAATATATATATATATATAGACCTAACTGTACCTCAAAGTCTCCTGTTGCAAACAACCCAGTGATAGATACATGCGACCAGGAGTCACTCTGCCACATATCCCCCCCACTTTGATAAATGCCATAGGACTTTTTTACTGGTATAACCCTTCCTCCGGTGTCAGAGCTCCTACGTTGGGATACAGTCTCACATAGTTTAGAAACTGGCTCATAACACTTATTCATAATGGGCATGAGATGGGACATAGCCACGTTTACTCTCCAGACTTTCAGATTTAGAAATAGGGGCTCTCATGACCACACGTGTCACTTGCAATCACATATGTATAACCACCAGTACCAGGTATTTGACCTGTGTTCAGCATCTCAGCAGGTTTATTTTTCCCTACAGCATGCTTTGCAACATCAAAGACCTCATTACATTGTATCTCATAGAAATGAGGTGTGTTTTCTTTTTCAAACCTAAAGTCACTTAGGATATTGTTTAAACACTCAGTCTGGGCAGTCAGAGTACCTTTCCTTTGAAACTGTTCAGACAACTCTCCATTGGTCATCTAAACAACAATCGTTAGGCCCTCTCTTTCCATTGTGGAATAGCCCTGCTTGTAATTGAGAATCTGGTCTACCTTGCCACTTCATTAGTGTCAGGGGACACATTCCCCTGTGTATACTTTTCATTGGCTCTACCTAGCAGCAGATTTTCTGCAGCGAAATTTGAAGATATTGCCGAAACATCTCCTATAACAATCTCTAAGGGAGATTCTCTCAGGATCACTTCTATATCTTGCATGATATTAAGTTCACTCATTTACAAACTGGATACCAGTCACTTCACACATAGCGGGTGAGCAATCGTATTCATGGTTCTCCCATTCATACACCAAACTTGCAGTGTTCTCATTGGGTAAGCCAACCAGATGCAAAGTACACCTGTTTTTTACTAGAAGCCACACTAGCTTCTCCTGAAACTGTAGCAGCAGCACAATTCTTCAGGTTGCTATAAATCACACGACATATATCCCCTGCGATACTATTAACATTGTCAACCAGGACCTCTCGGGGAGCACATGAGCTAGTGTCCTCTACTGCTGTGGCTGCAGTTTCTTTAACAGCTAGTTCAGACTTTGCAGTAACTGGAGCTAGCTCTGTGATACAACTAACATTCCCATTCAGACTGTGTGACATAGTCCTGGATTACAGGCATATTATTTACGTTGGTGGCATTTTCAATAGACACTATTGCAAATATGTCATGAACATAAGACTTTTCAGGTCCATAGTTAACCATGTCAGTCTCATCAACAATCAGAACGGTCTCATCACTCTCAGTACTTTTCTCCTGACATAGCAGCATCTTAGGACATGCTTTAGACCCACCCTGGTAGTCACTCAGAGGGTCAGACAGTGAGTCTCCGCCCACCATCATCTCAAGGACTATCATCTGCAAGTCATCTGGCCTTTCCCTTTTTGACAGCATCATTCCACACTCTTCAGAGAGCGCTTCCCAGTAACAACCATTTGCTGTGCCGAGTATGCGCCGACCAGCGAACACCCGGCGTAATTGCGGGGCGTACTGTACACCACGCAATTAAGCCATGTGAACATACCCGAAGATGTAAGGGTGCACTCTTGAGACCTTTTAGTGGCAGTCCAGGTTGATCGACAGTGGAATCCCAGCCACCAACAACTTCAGTGTTCTTGGTTGCATCTCCTCTGACTTCCGGATCAGAGAACACTCAGACACACAGCCACCTACTTCATGGCACCTCCAACACATCTCCTCCCACTGGAAAGTAGTGACTGCTTTCTGCTGTCGAGATTGCTTGTTCCTAGCAATGACCACGACCACAACCTTTGGCAACTCTGTTTTCCTTGGACTTGGCTCAATCTTGAGAGGAACACAGGGCCTCTTGGCAACAGGACATTCCCTCATGCGATAGTCCACCTATGGACATCCCCAACATGACTATGGTTGGTTACCCTTGGCAACCACATTATCACAATTTTGTTCTGCACATCCAGACATCAAGGCGGTTTGGATCGCAGAAAGTTCTCTTTTCCCAGACCACTGAATCTGGTTGGCAATTGCCTTTGTTGCCTCTTGCTCTGCATCCAACTGTGCCCAAAACGTTTGGTTGTCTTCCTGCAGTTTGACAGTCAGCTGCTCCGATTACTGCATAACCTGCACCACCTTGGCAATAAGCTCCTCTATGGTATTTTGTCAACTAAAATAAGGTTAATATCCTTTTTAAAAAAAAAAAAAAAAAAGATAATTCACAAAGATTAAAAAGATTAATAGATAATGTTTACTAAATATATAAAACATAAAAAAATTATTGCAAAGTAAAGCTATATACAAAGGCTAACATTCATTTACATTACCAAGGCATTATGGGAAAGGAGCTGAGAAGCTCTAGCGCCCTCTTTTGAATGTAACAAATCCTCAAATTTGCTCTTGACCCACTGGATCTTTGGAAAGCAAGAAGGGATTTTTTGCCAAGCCAACATCACTCATCTGTAGACAACCTGTTTCAGGGTTTTTCTTCTCATCAGTACAGAGCAGAGTGGTGCTAGCTTGGCTGAGTGGGAGGCAATGAGTAGCTCAGAAAGGGAAGATCTCTCCTTAGGGAGAGCACCTGTATAGGTGTGTGGAGATTCGAAATTGCCTTTCCCATAATGCGTTGTGATATGCAGATGCTTTGTGGAGTGCAAAAAGGCAGTTTCGAATCTCCACACACCTATATGGTTACATTACCAAGTGAGTTTATACAACATTCAGCAATGGAACATCAGTGGGAAAGCCATTTCAACTGAGATTGCCAGGGTCTCAGTCCCCACTCTATACTTTAGTAGAACCGTAGCCCCATATAACTACCTCACAAGAGCTTATTGGATGTCATCAAACAGTGCTGACATGATTGACAGTCAAGTATGCCACGTCAGAGCAGCTATGATGCGCCAGCAAAGCCCCTAAAGATGTTCGAGTTGATCCCACAGCTAAAGCACACAATTAATATTGTCTAGCAGGGGCGTAACTACCGGGATAGCAGACGTAGCAGCTGCTCCGGGGCCCGTGCTCTTAGGGGGCTCAGCGCAGCTGCTACCACATCCGCTACCCCGGTAATGTCACTCCTGGGCCCGCCGCCAACGAACATACTAGTTCACTGCCGGCGGGTGAGGAGCTGAGGGGCCTCTGAACGCCTGGGCCCTCTGGCCCGAGCGTTCAGAGGCAGCGCTAACCGGAGGTAGCAGAATGGAGCTCCGCTCTCCTACTTCCCCTGCCGGCTCTCTGTGATCACGTGGGCAGTGCGGTGACGTCACATCACCGCGCTGCCCGCGCTGAGCACAGAAGATGGAGCGCGGTGCATCGGGGGAGTGTGGACCGAGGTAAGTTATTTATTATTTTACCTGCCCTATAGCCTGCCTAAATAGCCCCCCTCGCTTGTCTATATACCCCCAACCTGCCTGCATAGCCCCCCAGCCTGCCTGCATAGTCCCCAAGTCTGTCTATATACCCCAAGCCTGCCTAAATAGTCCCCCTGCCTGTCTATATACCCCAGCCTGCCTAAATAGCCCCCCCTGTCTGTCTATATACCTCCAGCCTGCCTAAATAGCCCCCTGCCTGTCTATACACCCCCAGCCTGCCTGCAGAGCCCCTCCAAGCCTGCCTGCAGAGCCCCCCCAAGCCTGCCTACAGAGCCCCCCCAAGCCTGCCTACATAGTGTCCCCCCCCCAAGCCTGCCTACATAGTGTCCCCCCAAAACCTGCCTACATAGTGTGTCCACCCCAAGCCTGCCTACATAGTGTGTCCAGCCCAAGCCTGCCTACATAGTGTGTCCACCCCAAACCTGCCTCAATAGCTCTCTAAGTCTGCCTTCCTGAATAGTCCTATAACCCCCATGAAGCCTGTCTGCCTATGTAGCCCCTATAGCCCCCTAAAGCTTGCCTGCCTGTCTACTTATATGGGGCCCCTTTAGCTATCTAAACCCTGCCTACCTACCATTATGGCCCCTATAGCCCACCTAACCCCTATCTACCTATATGGCTACTTATAGCTACGTAAACCCTGCCTGCCTATATGGGGACTCTATTGCTTACCTAAACCCTGCCTATCTGGGGCCCCATATAAGCTATCTAAACCCTGCCTGCCTAAATGGACCCCATATAGCCAGGGGGTCAGGTGCTGGAAAAGTCAGGATTCTAAGATATTTTTGTCTAAATCTCCAGGAACAAGTGGTCGGGAGATTTCATGATAGCAGTCTGGATCGGATGCAGAACAAAAGGAAAAGTCAACGACTCATCAGAGAAACGTCACCTGTGAGTCACAAGATGTAACTGCACTTTAATCACTTATGTCTGCAGAGTCTGTGTACACTGGTGTCTACCACTATATGATCACTGTATAGAGGTAATATACAGTCTGCAGAGCCTGTGTACACTAGTATATACCACGATATGGTCACTATATGGCGGTACTATTGGTCTTTGTATACTGATCAGTAAAAGTATAGGGGTATTATTCAGTCACTTTGTGGTCATGTTCTAGTGGTATAATCAGGTCCATATGTAGTAGTGTTATTGGTAATGTTAGTCTTGGTATAGTGGAATTTGTTTGGTAGCAGTATGATGGTGATATGTATGGTGAGGTGTTTGCCCCTTGTGTTATCTACATTAACAGCATGTCCTGGTAAATGTTCATGGTCAGGGAGGGGGGGGGGGGGACCCCCAACCAAAAGTTTTCTTTGGGGCCCTGGCTTCTCTAGTTACGCCCCTGTTGTCTGGTATTAATGTCAGCCTATCTAGAGAGCAGTGGGGGATAGAGACATGACAGCTTGTTAGTAAATAACAAAAAGAGAGATAACATACGAAAGTCATGAGAAAACTACAGATGCCACTGAAACAGTAAAAACAGGTGAGTAATTCTTGCAGGAAATTCAGACACATACCCTAACACCTGCAACAGTCTTTTTAACCCCTTAAACACCAGACCTGAAAAGGCCTTTATGACTAGCTAAATTTTTTAGTTTTTGCTTCCCTGCATTTCAACAGTCATAAGGGTATGTTCACACGGCATGTTGGATCCAATTTTGGATCCCTTTATAGATGCATGTTTGGATCTGTGTTTTGGACCCTAAACGGACCCAAACACGCATCTAACAATGTGCAGTGTGATTACATGCCGATGCGTCTTTACATGCCTCTTTCAGATCCGTTCAAAGAATTGTCATATCCATTCTTGATCCGAAACATGCAGCAGACACTCTATTTAAAACTATAGGGTGCGTTCCTGCTGCAGTCAAAACGCATCCAAACACGCACCTGCGAGTTCGATGCGTGTTGGATGTGATTTATGCAGCGCTTTTGGATGCATTTTTCCGATTAATTTTTTCCAACAATCTGCAATTTTAGCTGAAAATGTTTAATTAGTGAATCCTGGAAAAAAAAAAAACACCCCAAATTTTGTTATACAATTTCTTCTAAGTTGGGAAATACCCCTTTAAAGGTGTAAACTGTTTGTAAAGAAAAAATTTGAGCTTGGTTCACAATTTTGATCAAAAGATGTTTAAGCTGCCCGATTTCAAGGGGTCTCAAAAAGGGAGTCTTGTATCTTTTACCCCTTTAATGAGCCAATCAGGCCTCGCCTGGGCAAGACTTCCATTTTTCAGAGAGAAAAAAAAAAAAAACCCCAACTGCAAGTGCCCATTATGACAGCCGTGAGGTTGGGCGGGGGACAGAAACCAAAATGGAAGCACCCCTTCCCTTTCCATATAGGTTAAATCAATGTACACCAAGTTATAAGTATGTTTCTGCACACAAAACATTTTGAAAAAAAGTATGCAAACCTGGGTGCCCCTGGCGGGCTGCGGCACACATGTAATTTTCAGTACACAACAGACGCCGCCACGGCACATACTGCAAAATAGGGGCAATACACTTCGTGAAAATCCCTAAGAAGACATTATATGCTTACTTCTTCTACATGAAAAAACTTTGAGACTCTCGGTTCACATATTTTGATCAAAAGATGTTTAAGCTGCCACGACTTTCAACGTGATCTCAAAATCGGGCAGTCCTATGCTATCTTTACCTCTCAATCGAGCAAATCAGGCCTCGCATGGGTCAACTGACTTCCATTATTCAGAGAGAAAAAATAAAAACACCAACCTGCAAGCTGCCCTTTTATGACAGCCTGTGAGAGTGGGCGGGGAACAGAAACCCAAAATGGAAGCACCCTTCCTTCCCATATAGGTTAAAATCAATGTACACCATTATAACGTATGTTTCTGCACACAAAAACATTTCTGAAAAAACGTATGCAAACCTGGGTGCCACTTGGGAGGGCTGCGGCACACATGTAATTATACATGTACAAAACACAGACCGCCGCCAGCGGCACACTACTGCAAAAGGGCAATACATAGTGGAAATCCCTAAAGAACCATTTATGCTATCTATCATACATGAAAAAACTTTGAGACTCTCGGTTCACATATTTTGAACAAAAGATGTTTAAGCTGCCAACTCTCACAGGCTGTCATAAGAAGGGCAGCTTTCAGGTTGGGTGTTTTTTATTTGTTCTCTCTGAATAATGGAGGTGGGTGACCATGAGGGGGCCTGATTGGTGTTTGAGGGGTTAAAGAAGAATAGGACTGCCGATTTTGAGTAAGTTGAAAGTCGGGAAAGCTTAAAATCTTTTATCAAAATATTGAACGAAGTCTAAAAGTTTTTTCATTTGATAGATGCATAAATGATTTTTGGGGATTCCACGTAGTAAACTGTGTTTGGCGAGGCAGGGCGTAAAAGGGGGGGAGCTTTTTTGGTTTTTTGGAACGAGATTTTGGTGGGGCCATGCCTTATTTGCATCAAGGGGTGTATTGTGTATTTTGGGTGCACAGGTGTTCCATAGTTTTTTTTTAGTATTGTGCCATGAAAATGGGGGGACGACACAGTTTCGCCATTGTTTTTTGAGCTTCAATTTTACAGTGTTCGCCAAACGTTATAAAAGACATAAAAGACTTTACAATGCAGATTGGTACAATTACAATGATATAAATTTTATATAGTTTTCTATGTTTTATTAGTTTTACACAATAAAAATGTGTTCATAAAAAATTGTGTTTTTATGTCGTCATGTTTGATAGCCATAACTTTTTTATTTTCTGAATTTGGAGCGATTTTTGGGCTTGTTTTTTACGGGAAGTTTATTTTTTATTGGTACCATATTTGGAGTGTATATGTCACTTTGATCACTTTTTATTTAGGTTTTTGTGAGTTATATTGAACAAAATAAAGCAATCCTGGTGGTGTTTTTATTTTTATTTTTAATAGTGGTCACGAGCGGTATAAATGACAAGAAACTTTTTTCCCGAGGTCAAAATGATCACACATACCCATTTGTATTTTTTTTTTGTTTTACTGCTTTTCAAAATAAAAAAAATTTTATGAAAAAAGGAAACACGTTTTTGCTCGCCATAGTCTGAGAGCCATAACTTTTTTTATTTTTCTGTGTACAGATATGTGTAGGGGCTTATTTTTTGAGTTGATATTTTTATTGGTATCATTTTTTATTTGGTGTTAAATTCCTTTTTTGGAAGGCACGGTGAAGAAAATACTGCAATCCTAGTAGTGCTTTTTTAATTTTATTTTTAACAAAGCTCACTATGCCCTATACTTTCCAAGTTAGTTTTACTCCCTGGGTCGAGACGATGATGGTGATACCCAATTTATACTGTGTTTTTTTTTTTTATGTTGAAGCGCTTTAAAAAAAGAAAAGTGTTTTTATTGTGTAAAACAATATTTATGCATCGCTGTACTCTGCTAGCCATAACTTTTTTTTTTTTTTTCCGTATCAGAGTGTGTAAGGGCCTTTTTTTTCGGGGGAAATGCGTTTTTTATTTGCCCCCCTTGGTGCTTATATTACTTTTTGATCACTTTTTATTTCATTCTATGTGCTGCGTGATGAATGAAAATCCGCAATTCTGTGATTTCTTTTTATGGCTGGTCCCATGTCACAATTGTGCAGGATTCGCTTGTGAGCCCGCATGATGTGCAGAACGTTCCCGTACATTCATTTCTGGGAACACACTTCCTGCTAGAATGTGCCGGTACGCTCTATGTCGGAAAGGGGTTAATACTTTGACCGATAGGCTCACAAAAAGAATTCTGATTTTCACTGTTACTGGGGCTGATATATTAGTCCCAGTAATGGAGAGAGTACATTCCCCAGTACAGACTGCATTCCCCTTGCATATACAGTGATTGGAACATCAGGGCCAGTCATAAAGTATCCCTGCATGATCTCCATGTAGCTACAAGGTCTTTAAGGATTTTCTTGAACATCTTTGCAGAGTTAAAAGCTGACCACCCGAATTATTATTAGGGGGGTATTTCCACCATAAATGTACTCAGAACTCCCAATGGTATTAATAGGAAAGTCTCAACCACCGCTCCGTTCAATAAAGAAAGGTTCCGGGACTCATTCTGAAAATACAGTGGGTACGGAAAGTATTCAGACCCCTTTAATTACATTTTTCAATCTTTCTTTCATTGCAGCCATTTGTTAAGATCAAAAAAGTTCATTTTTTTGCTCTTTAATGTACACTCTGCACCCCATCTTAAAAGAAAAAAAACAGAAATGTAGATATTTTTGCAAATTTATTAAACAAGAAAAACTAAAATATCACATGGTCTTATGTATTCAGACCCTTTGCTCAGTATTGAGTAGAAGAACCTTTTGAGTTAGTACAGCCATAAGTCTTCTTGGGAATGATGCAACAAGTTTTTTACACTTGGATTTGGGGATCCTCTGCCATTCTTCCTTGCAGATCCCCTCCAGTTCCCTCAGGTTGGATGGTGATCATTGGTGGACAGCCATTTTCAAATCTCTCCAGAGATGCTCAATTGGGTTTAGATCAGGGCTCTGGTTGGGCCAGTCAAGAATGGTCACAGAGTTGTTCTGAAGCCACTGGTTTGTTATTTTAGCTGTGTGCTTGGGGTTATTGTCTTGTTGGAAGATGAACCTTCGGCACAGGCTGAGGTCCAGAGCTCTCTGGGAGAGGTTTTCATCCAGGATATCTCTGTACTTGGCCGCATTCATCTTTCCTTCAATTGCAACCAGTCGTCCGGTCCCTGCAGCTGAAACCTCCCCCCCGCCCCCCCATAGCATGATACTGCCACCACCATGTTTCACTGTTGGGATTATATTGGGCAGGTGATGAGCAGTGCCTGGTTTTCTCCACACAATTTTTACAATTAACATCAAAAAGTTCAATCTTCGTCTCATCAGACCAGAGAATCTTATTTCTCATAATCTGGGAGTCCTTCATGTGTTTTTTTACAAACTGTATGTGGCTTTCCTATGTCTTGCACTGAGGAGAGGCTTCCGTCGGCGCACACTGCCATAAAGCCCAAACTGCTGGAGGGCTGCAGTAATAGTTGACTTTGTGGAACTTTCTCCCATCTCCCTATTGCATCTCTGGAGCTCAGGCACAGTGGTCTTGGGGTTCTTCTTTATCTCTCTCACCAAGGCTCTTCTCCCACGATTGCTTAGTTTGGCTGGACGGCCAGGTCGAGGAAGAGTTGTGGTCGTCCCAAACTTCTTCCATGTAAGGATTATGGAGGTCACTGTGCGCTTTTGTAACCTTTGCCAGATCTGTGCCTTGCCACAATTCTGTCTCTGAGCTCTTTAGGCAGTTCCTTAGACCTCATGATTCTCATGTTCTCTGACATGCACTGTGAGCAGTGAGGTCTTACATAGACAGGTGTGTGCCTTATCTAATCTAGTCCAATCAGTTTAATTAAATACAGCTGGACTCCAATGAAGGAGTAGAACTATCTCAAGGAGGATCAGAAGGAAATGGACAGCATGTGAGTTAAATATGAGTGTCACAGCAAAGAGTCTGAATACTTATGACCATGTGATATTTCAGTTTTTCTTGTATAATAATAATGCAAAAATATCTACATTTCTTTTTCTTTTCTTTCAAGATGGGGTGCAGAGTGTACATTCATGAGCAAAAAAATGTTTTTATCTTACCAAATGGCTGCAATGAAAGAGTGAAAAATGTAAAGGGGTCTAAATACATTCCATACTCACTGTAGGTGCAGATCCTACCTCAGACTATGGTGGTATATTCTATTGATATGATATCAATGTCTATAGTGAGATAACCCCTTTAACCGCTTAAGGTAACATCTTTTTTTTTTTGGGTGACATGATCGTTTTTTCTTTCCCATCTTCCTAGAGCCATAATATTTTTTTTTCCACCTACATAGACATATGAGGGCTTTTTTTGTGGAACAAGATGTACTTTCTAATGGTGTCATTCACTATACCATAGAATATACTGGCAAATGATGTGCTATCTGTGTTCAGCGGGTTGATACAATTCTGTCAATACCAGGATTTTTGTTATGTTTTAGTACTGTAAAAAATCCACACATTTTCTATTTCTCAAATTTGCGCTGCAACCCCATTTTCTGCAACCAATAACTTTTTTGTACTTCCACCTATGGACCTGAGAGAGGGTGCGTTTCTTGCAGGCCACAGTGGACCTTTTAATGGTACCATTTTGGAATAGATGCGACTCCTTACCAATTATGTCTAGCTTCATTGTTATTATTATGATTATCAAGACATTCTTGATAAAAATCTGCTGCTATCTACCTGGATGATGAAGATGAAATGATGAAAATCTATAAAAAGAGCTAAAACTCAAAGTTCATAGAAGGAACCCTCAGAACCTTCAGGATTTCAAGAGTGTGTGGAAGAATGGGTGAAAATCCCACCTGAGCAATGCCTGTGACCAGTTTCTCCATACAGGAGGCATCTTGAAGCTGTCACCAACAAAGGCTTTTGTACAAAGTATTAAATACATTTCTGTAAGTGTGCTCAATACTTTTATCTTGTGTCTTTTCTCATTATTACCCATAACATAATTTATCGACATCTATGGTTTGATTTCTTTGCTTGTGTGGATTGGATAGGTTGTTTGACCGTTCATAAAACTGAGTTTTTTGTCCAGTGCATGTCAAAAACAGGTAAAAAAAACTCGGCTGTTTTCTGGTGTGTTTTTTTGGCACTTTTTTATGCGTTTTTTATTTGCAGAAATGCACAGCATTTGTGAATTTCTGTGAAAACCGCGCTAAAAAACATCTGGCGCTTTACATAGACTTCAGTAGTACATTTTCTGCCCTGCTCAGTCGTTTTTTTGCAACGAGTTACAAAAAACGACCAGCAGCAAAAACGAGCAGAAAAAAAGCATTCTCTGGAGACTACAGAAAGTTATTGCTATTGAAGTCTATGGTGAGGATTTCATGTCAACAGCACCTTTAGAAATATATTTACTTAGAAAATTGGTGACTTGTTCAATACTTATTTCACCCGCTGCACACATTTATTTATTTTTTCACTTTGACTTTCAGTCCCCCATATGGTACTTGAATATTACAGGACACGATCATTTGTACACCCTTCTGCACTGAATAATGCAGACGAGTGTTCAAAGATGGCAGTTCTAGCATTACCTCCCAACACCACTACTGACCCACTGCCAAACCGGTCATGCTGGAGGACGTTGTAGGCAACAGAACGTTCTCCACGCCGCCTCCAGACTCTGTCACATCTATCACATGTGCTCAGTGTGAACCTGCTCTTATCCATGAAGAGCTCAGGGTTCCACTGAATGAATCTTGGAAAAAAAGGCACCTGCAATTTCTTCCAAGTTCCGTAATAACCTATGTGTGGGTGTATGTTTGGGAGCAGGGCAGGGTTTACAAGAGAGGAAGCACTATTTGGCTTTTGGAACATGGATTTTGGTGGATGCCATGTTTCATTTGCGGAGCCCCCAAAGTACCAGAATAGGTAAAACCTTCCAGAAGTCACCTCATTTTGGATTCAACAACCCTTTAGGGAACTCATTTAGAGATGCATTGTGCATTTAGGCCTACAAGTGTTCCACAGTTTCTTTAGCACTGGGCTGTAAAAATGAGGAAAAAAACTCTGTGTTTTTTGGGCTTTATTTTTATAGCATTCCCAGTGCAGTATGAATGCAATAAATACATGATAATTTTACTATGTGGGTCAGTACAATTACAACAATATAAATTTTATATAGTTTTTTCTGTTTTAGTACTTTTGTAAAAAGCGTGTTTTAAAAAATTGTGTTTTTATGTTGTCATTGTCTGACACTTTTTTTATATTTCTGTATATGGAGCTGATTAAGGACTTTTTTTTGCTGACATTTACAATGGTACCATTTTGGGATTCATATGATGCTCTAATCGCTTTTTATCAAAGTTTTTGGGATGTCAGATAAACAAAATACAGCAATCCTGGTAGTGTTTTTTTATCTTTACAGCAGTCACTCTGCGGTATAAATAATGTGTTAAAGGGGTTGTCTCGCTACAGCATTTGGCAGCCTTTTGTGCTGGTTGCCAAGCAGAGCTTGTGAAATGGAGGGGCATGTTTCTCCATCCAGCAGGGAGTATCTTCACTCTCTGTAGACAAGCCCCACCCTGTGTGCATGCGATGATTCATTCTGTGTGAGCTGGGGGAAGGGAGAGGTTCCCAGCTGTCAAAGATTAAGGCTATGTGTACACAGCAAATAACAAAATGACGTCCAAAATACATTGGCATTTCAGTATTTGCTGTGTGGACATAGCCTAAGGAATCATTGGAAATGAAAAGCTAAGTGTAACTTAGTAGTGTATATCTAAATTTCTTGCTCTCTCTACATACTTTGTAACTAGAATGGGCATTTGACATATAGGACTCTAGGAAAGATGAGTGATTTTTTTTCTCTGTCTCTCTCTCACATTGTGATATATGCTGCAGATTATTACACCTCTGACCTCTACAGATCTGCAGAACAAAACTATCTGTCTCACAAAAGTGTTTTACGTGGGACTGCACAGTACAGCTGTTTTTTCTGTGATTTACGTGGGACAGCGCGTCTGTGTCACAAAAGGGAACTCTCTCTCCCTCTCCTATGCTGTTTCAACACGCACGCTCCCAATTGTGACCTGTGCACTACTATGCATTCTGTACGCGCTCCCGTTTGCGACCTGCGCGGAACATGCGCTCAGCCAACAGCCAGTAACACATTAGCTAGGCGTAACCCAACCTGGGCTTCAGCACAGTTGCTAAGCACAAATAAAGCAGCCCGTTCTCATAAACCATAGTAGTTTGCTAATAGTAACCAAGTAAACAATAGACAAGCCATTTAACTTTACTCAGCAGGTTGTTCGATCACAGCGATACACAATTTGCATATTTGTTTTATGTTTTACTGCTTTTACACAATAAAAGCACTTTTAGGGTATGTTCACACTACGTTTTTTGAAGTGTAAATTTATGCTTCCAAATCAGCTTCTAAATCAGCTTCAAAAAACGCCTGATAAGAGCCGTTATTCAAAGCGTATTTTAGAGCGTATTTTGAAGTGTATTTTGAACAATCCTATCCCAATTGTTTCTATGGGGATTTTACATGCGAAAAATGTCTCGAGAATTGACAAGGCACTTATTTTTATGCCCGTAATTGCATCCAAAAAAGGCTTGCAATTACACTTGTGAAATACGTTTAGTGTAAACAACAAGGTTTATTTTACATTAAAGTCAATGAAGGAAGATTTGAAATTTGTCTGAGGCTGATTTGGGGACTCTTTCAACGAGTAAAACACGCTAAAAAAAAGCCCAGAAACTGCCTTGTGAACATACCATTATTTAAAAAAGAAAACACAGTTTTTGCATCACCATAGTCTGAGACCCATAACTTTTTTATTCTTCCATGTACGGAGTTGTGTATGGGCTTATATTTTTGCTGGATAATTTGCCTTTTTAATTTATACAATTTTATGGGGACATGACTTTTTGATCGCCCTTAAAGGGTTTGTCTCGCTACAAAGATCAGCTTTCAAAATGTAGGGAACACTAAATGAAGACATTTTCCAAATACATTGCTTTGTTCATCTTTTTTTGTTAAGGAGCTGCAAGTGATATTATCACCTCCCTGGCTCTTTCTGTTCCCCCAGTGACCGATCTGTTTACTCTCTCTCCCCTGCTGTTTGTTCCATGTGATAGCAGGGAGTGATGTCATCACACAGGTCAAGGCAGCCAGAGTCAGAGAGTGTGTGTTATCTATCTTTCAGACAAAAGCCTGTAATTAGTACTGTTTACTTTAGCTAAATCTCCTGCTAGCAGTTTCAGACAAGCTTCTAAACTAATTAGCAGACTGAAAACAGACAGTCTGACCAGGAAGTGACAGGACGCATCTATGACACTCCGAGAGGAGACAACCCCTTTAAATCCTTTTTGAAAGGCAGTGTGAAGAAAATACTGCAATCCTAGTAGCGTTTATTTTTTACAGCGCTCAACGTCCAGTATATGTAACATGTTTGTTTTACTCCGTATGTCGATACGATTACTGCGATACCCAATTTATATAGGTTCTTTTTTGTAGCAGTAAAGGGGGGTTTTATTTGCTGTGGGATGATCAAAAATCGCAATATTGTAATTCTTTTTGAGGGGTTTTATGGCGTTGATCATGCGGATTAAATAATGTGATAGATTTAAAGGCTAGGTTGTTAGGCACGTGGCGATACCAAACGTGTGTACTTTATTTATTTTTCTTCTTTTTGGGATGATTGACATTTCTAAAGGGAGAAGGATGATGTACTTGTTTTAATTTTTTGTGTTTTACTTTTTTTGTTACTTTTTAAAAAAATTTTTTACTTGTCCCTTCAGGGGACTTGAATCAATGACCTGTAGATCACGGTTACAGTACACAGCAGTACTTAGCTATATTACTATGTATTGTTAACTGTCAATCACTGTGCTCAGCTGTGCCCTCATGACACTATCGGGCGTTATGAAGTCCCAGGGAACGATTGACTGCGGAGTTAATCAGCCGCAACCTGAGTGAGCTCCAGTCATGGTTGACATAGCATTAGGCCAGCTGTAATATAGAGCTGGTTCCATGCTCCGATCATAAGGGTATGTTCACACGCGAGTTGGATCCATTTTTGAATCTATTTTGGATCCTAAAAAATGCATCTAAAAGTGCTGCGTCAATCGTATCCAACACGCAGGTGCGTGTTTGGATGCGTTTTGGCTGCAGCAGAAACGCACCCTATAGTTTTAAATAGGGCTCCTGCGGCGTCTTTCAGATCAGAATTGACATCTCAATTCATTGAATGGATCTGAAAGACGCATCAGAAAGACGCATGTAAATACACATCGGCGATCACTCGTCTGAAAGCAATGTAAATCACACTGCACATTGCTAGATGCTTGTTTGGGTCTGTTTAGAGTCCGAAACACGGATCCGAACATGCATCTAAAAACGTATGCAAACACGGACTCAACATGCCGTGTGAACATACCCTAAATGTTCTGCTTTTGAGCCTGCATGATTTTCTGGATGTACTCGTACGTCCATTTGCTAATACATCTTTCTGTACAAGACGTATGGGTAGGTCCAATGGGTTAAAAAGCATAATAAAACATGCTTAGAAATGTGTAGTTTTCTGTGAAATAAGCACCTATGTGGCGTTGTCCCGTATAGGGAGAAATGACTACAAACAAGAAGAGCGCACCTATTTTAATTCAGAAGGAAGTGAACCCAGTATTAAGAAAAATTCACTTTTATTTTGCGATTGTCAAAAAGCAAGCAAACACAGATAACATTCAAGAGGTTTTACCACAATGGCATTTTGTGCCTGGTTTGTCCTTCTTCAGCTTTCAGTGTCTTCAAAAGGGTGAGTGTATGATTTGTTTGAACTGTGTATCATGTGACTCAACAGTCTTGACATCACCATGCCTTTCCTCACAGTGCACTCCCTCTAGTCAAAGGCCTAATTATAGAAAGAGCTGTGATTAGCTACAATGTCGCTGAGTGAATAACACTTTTGCCTTTCCGCATCGGGGTCCTAGGTTCAAATCCCTGCAGGATTCGAACATGGATTTCTCTTTTTTTCCGCAATGCACACACTTGATGGAAGTTTATTTTTTTTTCCGTACGTGCACTGTTTGACTAATTACTAAGGAGTACAGAGAACAGAAGTATAATGTCATTACCTGGGGATGAACACTCACTCAGCAGTAAGTGTGTGAATACTAAGAAGGGAAGAGACTGACAGTAGCTGCCTGTCACAAAATTCACAATTTTGTGATTATGCATCAAAAAGCATGTGAAAAAAGTGACATTAAGGTCCCATTGACTATAATGATAACAAGCGCGCATCAGGCACACAGCTGTGCTTTTTTTCACATTGTTTGTTGTGTTATGCGCTGCACACAAAGGATTTCTGGATTATTAACATAAGTGCATCAATTGCAATAAAGCTAACTGTACTGTGTAATAGGAATGAGCGCGACACACAGCTGGACTTTTTTGTGCATAAAAGTGCTAAAAGCTACAGTACTTACAATGATGTCCCCTGTACTGAAAATAAGCACCGAAAGATACATTCAATGAAGAAATTGCTCATAAAATCCCAAGAAAAAACATGTTACAAACACGCATTTCTCTGGTCACATAAGTTCTTATTTCATTACAAAAAGTGTTGTGAACATAGCCATGGGGTATGTTCACACGGCTGATTTTTTGTAGCTGGTTTCGGTGAGGATTCCACACCCACAACAGTGTGGAAAATGACTATAAGGTCTTGTCCCCACGGCAATGGTTTTCAGTCGGATTTGAAAACCGTCTGTACAGCAACTGTCAACCTTTTACATTGATTTAAATAGAAAATCTGTGCAGCGGTCCACACTGAGCGGATTTTCCGCCAGACGGTTTTTGACACCGCTGCCGTTCCTAAAAACTTAGAACATGTTCATTCTTCCGCCCGGTTTTCGGGTAATGAACAGTGAAAATATGAGATCTGTAAAAAAGACTCGTGATAGCAGGGGGACGCACTATAATATTCGCGCAAACTGCAGACAAAAAAAACGTTGTCCTGCTAACATGCCAAAAAAGACCAAATATCCTCGGTCTGGTAAATCCAAGCTGGCAATTTTGTGCTGTTTGCACGTGTGATACGCACCCTAAGCCTCCAGTTCACTTCCACTGATTTCTATGTAAAACTGTCTTTGTTCATACAGTGCTGTTTTTCACTAGCTTATTTTCAGTGCTAAAAAATAAATAAAATCAATTCTTAAAGCGTTTTTGGTGAGTAAAATGACCATTGGAAACAACAGGTTAAAACTCTCCTCGGAGAGAGGTACCATGTAGGTGTGTGAGGATTTGAGAATGCCTTTTGCACCGCACAGGTATTTGCATATAACAAGGCTTTATGGGAAGAGAACTGAATGCTCTAGTGCCTTCTATTGGATGCAGCCATCTTCAATTTACTTGTGACTCACTTAAGTCTTGGAAAGTGAAAAGGATTCCAGCCAAGCCAGTGTTGCTCATCTGCAGACAGCTGTTTTGGGTTTTGCCCCTCCGCAGAGAAGAGCTTACTTACTGGACGGAAGGCAATAAATGGCTCAGAAAGGGGAATATCTTTCATTGGGCAGAGGCACCATGTAGGTGTGTGAGGATTTAAGATTGCTTTTTGAACCTCAGCCATTTCCATATACAACCTCAATTCCAAAAACGTTGGGACAGTAAACAAATTGTGAATAAAAACTGAATGCAATGATGTGGAGGTGCCAACATCTAATATTATATTCAGAATAGAACACAAATCACAGATCAAAAGTTTAAACTGAGAGAATGTATCATTTTAAGTGAAAAATATGTTACAAAATTTCATGGCGTCAACAAATCCCAAAAAAGTTGGGACCATGCCGTTTTTACCACTGTGTGCATCCCCCTTCTTCTTACAACAGTCAACAGACGTCTGGGGACAGAGGAGACCAGTTTCTCAAGTTTAGAAATAGGAATGCTCTCCCTTTCATGTCTAATACAGGCCTCTAACTGTTCAATCGTCTTGGGCCTTCTTTGTCACACCTTCCTCTTTATGATGCGCCAAGTGTTCTCTATAGGTGAAAGATTTGGACTGCAGGCGGCCATTTCAGTACCCGGATCCTTCTCCTACGTAGCCATGATGCTGTGATTGCTGCAGAATGTGGTCTGGCATTATCTTGATGAAAAATGCAGGGTCTTCCCTGAAAGAGATGACGTCTAGATAGGAGCAGATGTTGTTCTAGAACCTGAACATAGCTCTCTGCATTAATGGTGCCTTTCAAGACATGCAAGCTGCCCATGCCACAAGCACTCATGCAACCCCACACCATCAGTATGCAGGGTTCTGAACGGAGCGTTTGATAACAACTTGGGTTGTCCTTGTCCTCTCTGGTCCGGATGACATGGCGTCCCACTGTTCCATAAAGAACTTCAAATCGTGACTCATCTGACCACAGAACAGTTTTCCATTTTACCACACTCCACACTTTAAATGACCCCTGGCCCAGTGCCAATGGCTGAGCTTGTGGAGCTTGCTTAGAAATGGCTTCCTCTTTGCACTGTAGAGTTTCAGCTGGCAACGGCGGATGGCACGGTGGATTGTGGTCACTGACAATGCTTTCTGGAAGGATTCCTGAGCCCATTCTGTGATTTCCTTGACAGTGGCATTCCTGTTTGAGGTGCAGTGATGTTTAAGGGCCCGGAGATCACGAGTATCCAGTAGAGTATTACGGCCTTGACCCTTACGCACAGCGATTGTTCCAGATTCCCTGAATCTTTTGATGATGTGATGTATGGTTGATGATGATAACTTTAAAGTCTTTGCTATTTTACGCTGGGTAACACCCTCCTGGTATTGCTGCACTACCTTTCTGCGCCACAATGGTGGAATTGGTGATCCTCTTACCATCTTGGTGGAATTGGTGATCCTCTTACCATCTTGGCTTCAGAGAGACACTGACACTCTGAGTAGCTCTTTTTATATCCAATCATGTTGGCAATTCACCTAAGTAGTGTTGAGTGGTCTTCCAGCTGTTTGTTATATGCTCAATGTCATTTTTCCAGCCACTTATTGCTACTTGTCCCAACTTTTTTGGCATTTGCAGACACTGTGAAATTTGGAATCAACATATTTTTCCTTTCAAATGTTACAGTTATTCAGATTAAACTTTTGATCTGTCATCTATGTTCTATTCTGAATAAAATATTAGGTGTTGGCACCTCCACATCATTGCATTCAGTTTTTATTCACAATTTGTTTAGTGCCCCAACTATTTTGGAATTGAGGTTGCATATTATGGGAAGAGAACTGAGCGTTCCAGTGCCTTCTATTAGATGTAGCCATCATCAATTTGCTTGTGACTCATTTGAGTCTTTGAAAGTGACAAGGATTCCAGCCAAGCCAGTGTTGCTCATTTGCAGACAGCTGTTTCGGGGTTTTGCCCCTCCTCAGTGCAGAACAGAGCTTACTTACTGGGTGGGAGGCAATGAGTGGCTCAGAAAGGGGAATACCTTTCATTGGGCAGAGGCACCATGTAGGTGTGTGAGGATTTAAGATTGCCTTTTGAACATCACCGGCATTTCAATATAACAATACATTATGGGAAGAGAGCTGAGCGTTCTAGTGCCTTCTATTGGATGTAGCCATCATTAATTTGCTTGTGACTCATTTGAGTCTTGGAAACACAGCCATGCCAATGTTGCTCATCTGCAGACAGCTGTTTCGGGGTTTTGCCCCTCCTCAGTGCAGAGCAAAGCTTACTAGGTGGGAGGCAATGAGTGGCTCAGAAAGGGGAATACCTTTCATTAGGCAGAGGCACCATGTAGGTGTGTGAAGATTTAAGATTGCCTTTTGAACCTCACAGGCATTTCCATATATCAATACATTTTGGGAAGAGAGCTGAGCGTTCGAGTGCCTTCAATTGGATACAGCCATCCTCAATTTGCTTGTGACTCATTTGAGTCTTAGAAAGTGACAAGGATTACAGCCAAGCTAGTATCACTCATCTGCAGACAGCTGTTTTGGTGGTTTTGCCCCTCCTTAGTGCAGAGCAGAGCTTGCTGGCTGAGTGGGAGGCAATGAGTGGCTCAGAAAGGGGAACACCTTTCATTGGGGAGAGGCACCATGTAGGTGTGTGAGGATTTAAGATTGCCTTTTGAACCTCACGGACATTTCCATATCACAGTACATTATGGGAAGAGAGCTGAGCGTTCTAGTGCTTTCAATTTGCTTGTGACTCATTTGAGTCTTGGAAACACAGCCAAGCTAGTGTAGCTCATCTGCAGACAGCTGTTTCGGGGTTTGTCCCCGCCTCAGTGCAGAGCAGAGCTTACTGGCTGAGGTAATGAGTGGCTCAGAAAGGCGAATATAAAATAGAAAGCTTCACAACAGCGTCAACGCCTCACAAAGTGTGCTGTGTTTTTTTACTTGGTATATGAAGCGGCCCCCAGCCTTACAGTGGGGCAATGTCTGCACTATCTGCACATGAACGGTATGACTGAGGCACAACTAACGTGTGTAAAACATGTCCTCATAAGATAACTGCACAGACACGTCAGATGGGTTTCCCGCGCTAAGAGACATAGTCCCTAAACCGCAAACCCTTGTCTAACTGCAGCCACAAGCGCAGGGCTAGCTACCAGCACGGCCGCTATCATCCCATCCCCGCTACTCAGCAGCTGCGTCCACAATTGTCCTGAATGGGGCCCCGTAGCCGGATGACATCAGCGCACCACGTGATTAGGAGCTGAGCCACCGCGGCAGAGAGGCGAGCAGCGCTGTGGAGAGAGGAGAAGCGGAGAGCATCTGCTGCAGGACTCATTGCACAACTACTGTGAGTGCATCCTCCCTGTGTGGCCATGGCTGCCATAGACACCGGTGTATTGTGTACACGCCTGATATGCTGCAGAGTATGCCCCCGCTATGTAGAGGCTGCGGGAGCTGTCACATTGTGCGGGAGATGGCCCTGCGCTAGGAGCGTGTCCGCGGGTTACCGTCCATTGCATCTGCTGTGTTATCGATACAATGGGGGGCATGTGCATTGTGCAGCTGGGACCGGGAGATAATCTCATCTCGTGTGGGACATAGTCCTGCGGGTATGCACAGAGGCGAGCTCACATGGCGTTGCATCATCTCGTCAGCCCCCTGTCATCCCCAAATTTTTCCCT
>JAODAL010041908.1:0-35388 GCA_025379985.1 Phyllomedusa bahiana
GCAGACGATGCACTGCACCTCTGCTAACCTTACTGTTAGGGGCCCCCGGAGCAGACGATGTCACTGCACCTCTGCTAACCCTACTGTGTATGGGCCCCGGAGCAGACGGATGTCACCGCACCTCGTCTAACCCTCTGTGCATGGGGCCCCGGAGCGAGGGATGTCACCACATCCCTGCTAACCTTACTCTGTATGGGGCTTGGAGCAGACTGATGTCACTGCACCTCTGCTAACCCTACTGCGTACGAGGGCCCGGAGCAGACGGATGTCACCGCACCTCTGCTAACCCTACTCTGTATGGGGCCTGGAACAGACGGATGCCACTGCACCTCTGCTAACCCTACTGTGTATGGGGACCCGGAGCAGACGGATATCACTGCACCTCTGCTAACCCTAATGTGTATGGGGCCCCGGAGCAGACGGATGTCACTGCACCTCTGCTAACCCTACTGTGTATGGGGCCATGGAGCAGACGGATGTGACTGCACCTCTGCTAACCCTACTGTGTATGGGGCCATGGGGCAGACGGATGTGACTGCACCTCTGCTAACCCTACTGTGTATGGGGTCATGGAGCAGACGGCTGTCATTGCACCTCTGCTAACCCTACTGTATATGGGGCCTTGGAGCAGATGGATGTCACTGCACCTCTGCTAACCCTACTGTGTATGGGGCCCGGAGCAGACGGATGTCACTGCACCTCTGCTAAGCCTACTGTGTATGGGGCCCCGGAGCAGACGGATGTCACTGCACCCCTGCTAACCCTACTGTGTATGGGGGGCCCTGAGCAGACGGATGTCACTGCACCTCTGCTAACCCTACTGTGTATGGGGCCCCGGAGCAGACGGATGTCACTGCACATCTAGCATCCTGTCTAGCTGTTGTCCGGGCTGCACACGCCGGTCACTCTGCATATTATTAGATGGTCATAATAATGTGATGACTCTGTGTCTATGTAATCAAAGGGAGGAGGAGGGCTCCCAGTTTTTCCAGATTTACTGTTCAGTGATCATCCTAATCCTTCATGATAGGTCTGTTTGCCTCCTGGATTACAGAAGCCATTCTACATTGTGATGCTGTATTGGTTGTCACCCAGCTTTCCCAGAGCCAGATTCTGACATATCATTGTATACATGGAAGATCCTGCTCCTCTTTGGGACTCCATCTCTACTGACTAATTCTTATACATACAAGTAACATTCGTCTGTTCTGTCAGATTTGTTGTATTTGTGTCTCACTGACTAATCCCTCCATGACGTTCTGGGGGGTGGTTTGCTGTGAGACATTTGGCCTTTAAATGCTGTTTAAATATGTGGTCTTCCTCTTAAAATGACGAAATACTCTTCTTTTATGTCTCTTAAAAATTTACTATAAAACAGTGAAGAACTCACCTGCTAAAGTAATCTGCAGGAAGCTCCATCCTGCCACCTGCTGCTGAAAGGCAGAAAAAGCCCCACATAGCGCGGGCTAGTTTTAAAGGGTAATTGTAAGGGTTGTTTTTTCTACTTTCACTAATTAAAATTTTGTAACCCATAATAGTTAAATGGCAGCAGTATTCCAGCAGTGTGGTGTGCTTTACCCCTGCCTCCCCCCGGTTTTGAATATTTTGTGGGCCCTTTCATTTTTGGGCCCTGTGTGCATGCTTCCCAGTATGGACAGGAGGTCAGTCTTTTCTATACAGAGGGGGTTCCTGTGAATTTCGGTTTAGATCCAGCAAACCTCAAAAAACCCCACTGAAGATCAGACCCCACCCCCCTTTCCTTGTTTTATTTTGTACGTGATTAAATAGTAATACACTTTAGATGCTGCAACGAGTGCTTTTATTGTGTAATGCACTGGAGATGCTGAAAACCCGAGGCTTGGGATTGATAGTTTTTTCATGGAGATGCTGCCAAAAGAGCTGCTGTATTGATTTGTAATTACTGGAGATTTCTGACCAGGGGCTGCTGTAAACTGTAGGGAAATTTAAATGGAGATGCTGCACACAAAATTTCTGTTTTTGATAGGGAATACATGGAGATGCTGCACACAGAGTGCTGTTTTCTGATAGTAAAGGAAATGGAGATGTGCAACGGAGTGCTGTATTGATATTTAAAAAACTGGGGAGGGTGCACACGAGCTGCTGTATGTGATAAATAATTATGGAGTTTCTGCACCTCAGAGCGCTGTATCTGATTTTTTAATTTCATGGGAAAGCGGGACAAGGAGCTGCTGTTCTGTTTGTAATTTCACTGGGGATGCTGCAAACAGAGCTGTTGTATTGATGTAAAACACTGGAGATGGGTGCACACAGTGCTGCTGTATCTGATTTGTAATTTTCAAATTTTTGATGCTGCCGCCCGAGCTGTTGTATTGATGTAATACAAATGGAGATGCTTTTTCCCTAGGCTGCTATTTTGATAGTAATGCCAAAGGAGTTTTGCACACGGAGTGCGTATTTTGATAGTAATTTTTTGGAGATGCTGCCACGGAGCTGCTTTTATTGATAGTTTAAAACACTGGGATGCGCACACGGAGTGCTGTATTGATAGTAATGCACTGGAGATGCTGCACAGGCTGCTGTATCTGATTTGTAATTTACTGGGGGGATGCGCACTTTCAGCTGCTGTATCGATAGTAATGCACTGGAGATGCTGCACACACAGCTGCTGTATCTATAGTAATACACTGGAGATGTGAAAACGGGCTGCTGTATCTGATAAATAAAACACTGGAGATGCTGAAACCCGGTGCTGTATCTGATTTTAATAAACCCGGGAAAATGCCTTTTCACACAGAGCTGTGTATTGATAGTTTTACATGGAGATGTGCACACGGCGGGTGTATCTGATTGTAATACCTGGGGATGCTGCACACGGCTGCTGTTTCCGATAGTAATACACTGGAGATGCTGCACACAGAGCTGCTGTATCTGATAGTAATTAAAACTGGAGAAGCTGCACACGAGCTGCTGTATCTGATAGTAAAACTCTGGAGATGCTGCCACACAGAGCTGCTGTACTGATAGTAATACACTGGAGATGCTGCACACAGAGCTGCGTATTAGTAGTAAAACACTGGAGATTGCTGACACAGGGGCTGCTGTATCTGATAGTAATACACTGGAGATTTCTGCACACAGAGTTGCTGTACCCGATAGTAACACTGGAGATGCTGCACACAGAGCTGCGTATCTGATAGTAATACACTGGAGATGCTGACACAGAGTGCTGTATCTGATAGTAATCACTGGAGATGCTGCACACAGAGCTGCGTATCTGATATAAAACACTGGGGATGCGCACACAGAGCTGCGTACTGATAGTCATACACTGGAGATGCTGCACATAGAGCTACTGTATCTGATAGTAATACACTGGGGATGCTGCACACAGCACTGCTGTATCTGATAGTAATGCACTGGAGATGCTGCACATAGAGCTGCTGTATATAGTAGTAATACACTGGAGATGCTGCACACAGAGCTGCTGTATCTGATAGTAATACACTGGAGATGCTGCACATAGTGCTTCTGTATCTGATAGTAATGCACTGGAGATGTGCACACAAGTTTCTGTACTGATAGTAATACACTGGAGATGCTGCTCACAGAGCTGCTGTATCTGATAGTAATACACTGGAGATGCTGCACACAGAGCTGCTGTATCTGATAGTAATACACTGGAGATGCTGCACACAGAGCTGCTGTATCTGATAGTAATACACTGGAGATGCTGCACACACACAGCTGCTGTGTATTGTAGTAATACACTGGAGATGCTGCACACAGAGCTGCGTATCTGATAGTAATACACTGAGATTTCTGCACACAGAGCTGCTGTATCTATATAATACACTGAGATGCTGCACACAGAGCTGCTGTATCTGATAGTAATACACTGGAGATGCTGCACACAGAGCTGCTGTATATAGTAGTAATACACTGGAGATGCTGCACACAGAGCTGCTGTATCTGATAGTAATACACTGGAGTGTGCACACAAGTGCTTTTATCTGATAGTAATACACTGGAGATGCGCACACAGAGCTGCTGTATCTGATAGTAATACACTGGAGATGCTCACCACAGTTTGCTGTATCTTTATAGTAATTCACTGGGATGCGCCACAGACTGCTGTACTGATAGTAATACAAATGGAGATGTGCACACAGACTGGGTTATCTGATAGTATACACTGAAGATGCTGCACACAGAGCTGCTGTATCTGATAGTAATACACTGGAGATGCTGCACACAGAGCTGCTGTATCTGATAGTAATACACTGGAGATGCTGCACACAGAGCTGCTGTATCTGATAGTAATACACTGGAGATGCTGCACACAGAGCTGCTGTATCTGATAGTAATACACTGGAGATGCTGCACACACAGCTGCTGTATCTGATAGTAATACACTGGAGATGCTGCACACAGAGCTGCTGTATCTGATAGTAATACACTGGAGATGCTGCACACACAGCTGCTGTATCTGATAGTAATACACTGGAGATGCTGCACACAGAGCTGCTGTATCTGATAGTAATACACTGGAGATGCTGCACACAGAGCTGCTGTATCTGATAGTAATACACTGGACATGCTGCACACAGAGCTGCTGTATCTGATAGTAATACACTGGAGATGCTGCACACAGAGCTGCTGTATCTGATAGTAATACACTGGAGATGCTGCACACAGAGCTGCTGTATCTGATAGTAATACACTGGAGATGCTGCACACAGAGCTGCTGTATCTGATAGTAATACACTGGAGATGCTGCACACAGAGCTGCTGTATCTGATAGTAATACACTGGAGATGCTGCACACAGAGCTGCTGTATCTGATAGTAATACACTGGAGATGCTGCACACAGAGCTGCTGTATCTGATAGTAATACACTGGAGATGCTGCACACAGAGTGGCCATGGATGGAAACTTGTGAGTTTGGCTCCGCAGCGCAAAGTTAAGAAATAGCGAATGTTTAAGTTTTGTAAAAAGTACTAAAAGATAACGAAAGCATTACTTATTTGGTATCACCAGAATCACGCTGACCTGCAGAATACAGATAACACAGCATTTATACTGAAGAATGAACAACATCAAAACAAAACTCTGCAAACATGGCGCAAATACTTTTTTTCCCGCCTCTCACCCCACCAGGATTTTTTTGGGGGGGTTTCTCACTACATTCTATGGTACAGTCAATGGCCGCATTAAAAAGTCCATCTTGTCCCACAACAAAAAAAAGCCTTCATATGTTTATTTTTTTTTAAATCCATGCTAATTTGATTTAATTAATTAACACCTATATTTTTTATAATGTGACTTCCTGGAGGCCAATGTCTAAGGCCGTGTTCACACGGCTTATTCAAGCCGTAATTGCGAGCCGGATTGTGCTCGCAATTCCGGCTTGTTTAAGGGGCGGGGGCGCTGCCCGCCGGCCCCATAGACTTGCATTATCCACGGCGCGTATTGCGCCTTGATAATGTGCAGGTGACTTTCTCCCCGCCCGGCGGATTCACCGAGCGGGGAGGAGCGACGGAATCCACTGTTCTCTATGAGAACTGTGGATTACCGTAATTACTGCGACTGATTGGCGCCGTACTGCAGCGCAAATCCAGCGCACAGTACGGCGCCAATCCGCGGCAAAATAAGCCGTGTGAACGGCCCCTTAGGGGGTTTTCACACGCAGCGATTAGTTTGTAAGGCCGAAAAGATGAGACGTCCATCCAGTTCAGCCTGTTGTGCTAAGGTGTTGATCCAGAGAAAGGCAAAAAACCCCAATGAGGTAGAAGCCAATTGTCCTCATTTTAGGGAAAAATTCCTTCCCGACTCCAATCTGGCAATCGGAAAATTCCGGATCAATGACCCTTCTCCAGAATCCTAGACACTGTAACTTGTTATATTATTACGCTCCAGAAATACATCAAACCCTTTTTGAACTCTGTTAGTGAATTCACCATGGACCAGTCCCTGGCAGAGAATTCCACAGTCTCACTGCTCTTACAGTAAAGAATCCCTTTCTATGTTTATGTAGAAACTTTCGTTCCTCAAGACGTAAGGATGCCCCCTTGTTCTAGATACAGCCCTGTGTATAAATAAATCTTGGGAGAGATCTCTATATTGACCTTTGATGTATTTAAACATATTTATTATGTCCCCCCGAAGCCGTCTTTTCTCTACACTAAATAACCCTAATCTTTCAATCGTTCAGAAATGCTGAACATAATGCTGAAAAAAATGCACCAAAAAAACACCCCGTGTGAAAGCACCCTAGAGGTAAACCAGTCTGTTGCCGATAGCAACACATCAGAGCTCATTTTACATTTCTCTGAAGAAAAAAAACTGTGCTCTGATTGGTCGCTATGAGCTCTGATTGGTCGCTATGAGCTCTGATTGGTTGCTATGAGCTCTGATTGGTTGCTATGGGGTCTGATTGATTGCTATGAGCTCTGATTGGTTGCTATGGGCTCTGATTGGTTGCTATGGGCTCTGATTGGTTGCTATGAATTCTGATTGGTTGCTATCAGTTCTGATTGGTTGCTATGAGCTCTGATTGGTTGCTATGGCCTCTGGTTGCTATGGCTTCTGATTGGTTGCTATGAGCTCTGATTGGTTGCTATGGTTTCTGATTGGTTGCTATGAGTAGTTGCTATGGGCTCTGATTGGTTGCTATGAGTTCTGATTGGTTGCTATGGGCTCTGATTGGTTGCAATGAGCTCTGATTGGTTGCTATGGGCACTGATTGGTTGCTATGGGCTCTGATTGGTTGGTATGGGCTCCGATTGGTTGCTATGGGCTCCGATTGGTTGCTATGGGCTCTGATTGGTTGCTAGGGGCTCTGGGTGCTATGGCTTCTGATTGGTTGCTATGAGCTCTGATTGGTTGCTATGAGTGGTTGCTATGGGCTCTGATTGGTTGCTATGAGCTCTGATTGGTTGCTATGGGCTCTGATTTGTTTGTATGGGCTCTGAGTGGTTGCTATGGGCTATGATAGGTTGCTATAAGCTCTGATTGGTTGCTATGAGCTCTGATTGGTTGCTATGGGCTCTGATTTGTTTGTATGGGCTCTGAGTGGTTGCTATGGGCTCTGATTGGTTGGTATGGGTTCTCAGTCTGGCTGTGGGCCTCAGTTATGAAAACGCAACCAATCAGAGCTCAGCTTTCATTTTTCCACAGCAGGTTAAGAGCTAAAAGCTGAGCTCTGATTGGTTGCTCTGGCAGCACAGTCAGTCTCAGTTTATGTTCACACGGTGTATTTGCATTACAGTAAGTCTGAAGTACGACCCTAAAATACGGTAATTCATTGAGGGCTATGATTTCCTGACGTTTTCTCCGGCAAACAGTATGCGCCAAGAAAAAGAATTGACGTCACTTCTTCCCGACGCTTATGGAAGAAGCGAATGTCAATGGGAGCCGGCTAGTGCGTACTTCTATAACACGCGGTGTACAGTTTGCACTGCAATACACTGTATGAACATAGCCTAAGTTGTAGTGAGGCCCATTATGTGCACCCAGACTGAATGTCTCTCGAGTGCTCATCCAAAGCTGTGTGACCCCCGTGTGCAGAGTCGCTGTGTGAGTGATTGCGCCTCAGTGCCTGCACCTGTGCGCTCCACCCAGGCTGCACTGCTGCTCCTCTTCCTCCTCAGCTGTCCCTGCAGCAGTAAGTGTCAGCTCCTTCTATCATTGTGAGGGGATTTGTTGCTTTTTTGTGTGGATTCTCTGTACATAAGGTCTCAGGAGCATGAGGACCCTTCACCAGGGCGGCCCAAATATCAACCAATACCTCATGTTTTATTCTTTATGTAGCAGTGACTTAACAACAATGTATGACGCCCCATAGCAAAATGAGGGACCCCCGCCGTCTACTGACAGGAAACTGAAGCAGCCGCAGCAGCTACCAGGCATCCTCAAACTGCGGCCCTCCAGCTGTTGGGAAACTACAACTCCCATCATGCATTTATATAATCTGTAACAGTGGGAATGATGGGAGTTGTAGTTTCACAACAGGTGGAGGGCCGCAGTTTGAGGATGCCTGACTGGTAAACGCATGGGCTGCTTTCACACGATGCGTTTTTGATGGTTTTTTACGCTTTTTTTGCAGCCATGTACAGCATTAATTGCTGGTGCCTTCCTGCAAAAAAACGCACCGTGTGAAAGCACCTTAAGGGTAAGTTCACACGGCTTATTTGGACGCTGTTTTCAAAGTGGTTTTTTGGGGGAGGTTTTCACCCATACAAGTTAATAGCCAGGCCGAAAAATGCTCCAAAAACGCATTAAAAAAACTTGCCAAAAAACGCGCCTAAAACACGCTTTAAGAATTGACAGGACGCTTCTTTTTCATTGCTTCCAAAGAAGCGAGTAAAAATCTCGTTGTGTGTGAACTACAGCAAGGTTTTACATAGGAATCAATGAAATGAACTGGGGGCGTTTTAGACACTGTTTTGGGCGAGGAAACACTCCGAAAACCTCGTCCAAAGAAGCCGTGTGAACATACCCTAGTACTGCTGTGTTGTAGAGAAGCCGCAGAGGCGGCAGAAAGACACCGACTTATTCTACTGTATACAGAGGTGCAGAGCTCAGTATCCGGGCTACACAGTAGCTGCTATGGCTGTAGTTATGTCCATGAGGTAATAATGGGGGGCAGTGGGTATCAGTATATTGTTGTGTGCACTTAAAGGTAGCCACTGTATTGAGTAGTATGGGTGTCACTATAAGCCAGCTTGATGCACTACACATGACTGCATGACTAGAGAAGCCGTATCTATGTGCAGATATAAGGCTAGCAACACATAACGGGTCTCATTTATTAAAACTTTCTCACAGTAACAACCAGCCAGCGCCTTCAGCAACCATTCAGAGCCCATAGCAACTGGCCAGTGCCTATAGCAACCGGTCAGAGCTCCGCTATAATTTTTCTGGAGCAGCATAAGAAATTAAAGCTAGGCTGATTGGTTGCTGTGGAACCAAATATTAGGCCATGGGGGTTTATGCATTAGATGCACCACCATGTATCTGTGACAGCACTCCTGTGCGCTAACAACACTGGCCTCATTTATCAAAACTGTTTCGCAGTAAGACTGTCTTTGTTGCCCATGGCAACCAATCAGAGCCCAACTTTAATTTTTCCAGAGCATTATATGAAATAAAAACTGAGCTCTGATTGGCTGCTATGGGCTGTAATTGGTTGCAATGGGTTCTGATTGGTGGCTATGAGCTCTGATTAGTTGTTATAGGCTATGATCAGTTGCTGTCGGTTCTGATTTGTTGCTATGGGCTCTGATTGGTTGCTAGGAGCTCTGATTTGTTGCTATGGGCTCTGATTGGTTGCTAGGAGCTCTGATTTGTTGCTATGGGCTCTGATTGGTTGCTAGGAGCTCTGATTTGTTGTTTTGGGCTCTGATTGGTTGCTTGGAGCTCTGATTTGTTGCTATGGGCTCTGATTGGTTGCTAGGATCTCTGATTTATTGCTATGGGCTCTGATTGGTTGCTAGGAGCTCTGATTTGTTGCTATGAGCTCTGATTAGTTGTTATGGGCTCTGATTGGTTGTCATGGGCAACAAAGACAGTCTTACTACTAGACCGTTTTGATAAATGAGGCCAATGTTGTCAGAGCACAGGCAGTGTTGTCATAGGCACATGGTGGTAGATCAGTGTCTGGCCTGTCACTGCTGTCTGCTAGTAGTAACGTGTTTGGCTGTCACATAACATTATACCTTGAATACGTTTTTTAATACGTAAAATGTATTGTGTAAAATGTATCCAATCACGTATCACAAACTGCGGTACATCTTTGGATACATTTTCTGGACTGCAAAAACGTAGCCTATTGTTTTAAATAGACTTTGTATTGCATTAAACGGATCAAGAATTGACATGTGAATTCTCTGAACGCATCTGTTTTACGCAATGCAAAAACATATGTAAAATACGTATCGTCACAATGATGATACGTATTTATATCGAAATTGTTAAATACGTTTTGGTGTCCGTTTTTCTGTGCATAAACCTTCCCAAAAAACGTATTTAACCAACACCATGTGAACATCCTAATACAGCTTTTAGTTACAGCTACACCTGCCGCTATCAGCCAGGAACGGAGATAGCTCCCATCCCAGCATTTTAGCCCCTCAGAGGCAGCAGCAAAGAGATGAAAGAACATGGCGGCGCTCCATTGCCGCCATCTTACTACTCCTATTACACCCGACCATCGGCAGCTATTATAGCCTACTTTTCTGCTATGTAATACATGACTGAATAATATACAAGCAATTGCGTCCACTAGTGGTCAAGTGTTTAAAGTAATAAAACTTCAAAACACCCTCCTCTTACACTCGTGATCAAAAAAGTGTTGTTTGCAGCAGTCGCCCATATGTGGGGTTTATTGACATTTCAAGTATGGGTACAAATATCAGGAGAATGCATATGATGAATCAGCCTATGGCCATACCTCATCCCCTGACGCTTTCTCTATAGCCTGTATGCTCTTCTAGTATATTTCTCCCCTTCTGCCATTTTACAAATAAAATAAAAATGTAATAAAATATTTATGGCTTTTGGAAGGCGCAGAGGAAAAAACAAAGTGTGACATTAACCTCTTCCCACCACAGCGGTTTTTGTTTAAGTCTGTAGTGCGATATAAAGCACTTTACATACACAGTGTCCTGGTTTGGGGTGTTTTTCTTTTTCTTAAAAACCTAAACATGACGTATATTATCTATTTCTCTATCTACAGATGACAGGTCAGTATTTCAGGATGTAGCGGAACATGGCGCTGCTGTGCTGTAAGATGCTTCCTCTTCTCGTGTACGGTGTAAGCAGAGCTGGAGGTAGGTACCCTTTACGAAGTATATACTTGCTGCAAAATATAGCGAAAAACTGCATTTTACAGAACTGCCATTAGATGTCAGCAGAGGACCTATGTATCATAGCATGCTGAGAATTTCCAGGATCCTCACTCTAGCCTCACATATTGCTCACATTGAGACCTCATCAGCCTCTCGGTTATAGGTTTCCCGTGTGTATGACAGTATATATTCTGCAGCGCTATACAGGATATCTACTCGCTTCTGTTCCTGGTATTTATGGTCTTTATGTAGTCAAGAATACAGAAGAACCAGCAGTAACCTTCAGATCTTAAGGAGACCATACATGCATATTTTGTTCTGATATACAGATATCCAGCACGTTGCAAAAAGTAGTCGGCCAATGAAAATATGCAAAAATTTATTAGAGCGGTATAAAATCACAAGACAAAAGATGAAGCACTCACCAGTCAAAAATAGCAACAATGCTCAGTGGCACAGGCATAGAGGGAGACATAGCGCTGACGCGTTTCGGGCTTAAAGAACAAACATGCCCTTACTCATAGCGCTATGTCTCCCTCTATGCCTGTGCCACTGAGCATTGTTGCTATTTTTGACTGGTGAGTGCTTCATCTTTTGTCTTGTGATTTTATACCGCTCTAATAAATTTTTGCATATTTTCATTGGCCGACTACTTTTTGCAACGTGCTGGATATCCGTATATTTACTTAGACTGTACATCGCCAATTCTTGGATTGTGCATCCGTGCATTGTTAGCAATCTACACAAGGAGTACCTTGGGCTGGCTTGTTTTCACTATATGTATACAATATTTTGTTCTGATCAATGTTGAACCGATGATTCTTGCATAAGTACATCACATTGCTTTATTTTGGCATCTATGAAGATTTAACATGGAAAAAATGTCAGAGAGCACCACTAGCGATGTGCCGGCTGGAGCTCATCCCCATATGTAGTGGCCGGTGAGGAGTGTCCCCATACACAGTGGTGGCCTTGGAGCGTCCCTGTACACAGTACCGGCCAGGGAGCATCCCCATACATCGTGGCCAGTGAGGAGTGTCCCCATACACAGGGTGGTTGGAGGTCTCGACACAGTGCCGGCCGGGGAACATCCCCATACATAGTGGCCGGTGAGGAGTGTCCCCATATACATTGGTGGCCAGGGAGCGTCCCCATACACATTGGTGGCCGGGGAACATCCCCATACATAGTGGCTGGTGAGGAGTGTCCCCATATACATTGGTGGCCAGGGAGCGTCCCCTAACAGTGCGGCGGAACATCCCATACTAGTGGCCCGGTGAGGCATCCCATATACAGTGGGCCGGGACGTCCCGTACACAGTACCGGCCAGGGAGCATCCCCATACATAGTGCGAGAGAGTGTCCCATACACAGTGGTGGCCAGGGAGCGTCCCCGTACATAGTGCCGGCCGGGGAACATCCCCATACATAGTGACCGGTGAGGAGCGTCCCTGTACACAGTGGTGGCCTTCGAGCGTCTCCATATACTTTTGGTGGGGGACACCCTGATATACAGTGGTACCCAGGGAGCGTTCTTGTACACAGTGCTGTCTGGTAAGTGTCCCTGTACAAAGTGCTGGGAATGGAGCGTCCCAGTGTCTGGCAGAAAGTGTCACTCCATTGCCTATGGTTAGCCAGCGTGTGTCCTAACCAAGACCTTAAATTTAGCCTCATCCCAATTTAAGTAAAGAAAAAAAAAGAAAAAGGCGCCACATTATTTTCCAGAGCCGCACATCCCGGCACACGCGCCCTCTCTCTCTCTCGTGCAAAGACTGATACTTGAGATCCTTTACGATCAGTTGTCGGGAACAGAGAGTTGGACTTTTCATCTATTTCCAATGTCAAGGACGGAGGATACAAACCGGTGATGGGAACCGGGAGGAATCCAGGGGTGGACAGTGGCCTGGAGGAGGAGCGGATCTCTGTGATTTTAATTAAGATACCATCTGGAAATTAGTGTCAGTAACACGTCAGTAAACATCCGGGCAGGGATTTGTGAGTTGTGAGAGCGGGACGGGTCCGGTGTCACACACACTGCACATGCTAATCTCATGTCAATATTGATCTGGGTTGGGCTTAAAATCTGAGACCTTTATTAGCCGGTCATAAAAGTGGTAATTAAATGGCAAGAAGAGTGTGGAGGAGCCGGCGCTGCGGACACATGGGAGGCAGCCGGGTATCACCACTAGCCAGGATGTGGCTGCAGTGATCATAGGGCAATGTATCAGCCATACTCTCTACAGTCACCTGATCCTCTATACTCCTCACTATCAGTAGTGTGCCATTACCCCATCCTCTATACCCCTGACTATCAGCAGTGTACCATCACCTCATCCTCTATACCCCTCACTATCAGCAGTGTACCATCACCTCATCCTCTATACCCCTGACTATCAGCAGTGTACCATCACCTCCTCCTCTATACCCCTCACTATCAGCAGTGTACCATCACCTCCTCCTCTATACCCCTGACTATCAGCAGTGTGCCATCACCTCATCCTCTATACCCCTCACTATCAGCAGTGTACCATCACCTCATCCTCTATACCCCTCACTATCAGCAGTGTACCATCACCTCATCCGCTATACCCCTGACTATCAGCAGTGTACCATCACCTCATCCTCTATACCCCTGACTATCAGCAGTGTGCCATCACCTCATCCTCTATACCCCTCACTATCAGCAGTGTGCCATCACCTCCTCCTCTATACCCCTCACTATCAGCAGTGTACCATCACCTCCTCCTCTATACCCCTCACTATCAGCAGTGTACCATCACCTCCTCCTCTATACCCCTCACTATCAGCAGTGTACCATCACCTCATCCTCTATACCCCTCACTATCAGCAGTGTACCATCACCTCATCCTCTATACCCCTCACTATCAGCAGTGTGCCATCACCTGCTCCTCTATACCCCTCACTATCAGCAGTGTACCATCACCTCCTCCTCTATACCCCTCACTATCAGCAGTGTACCATCACCTCCTCCTGTATACCCCTCACTATCAGTAGTATGCCATCACCTCATCCACTATACCCCTCACTATCAGCAGTGTGCCATCACCTGCTCCTCTATACCCCTCACTATCAGCAGTGTGCCATCACCTCCTCCTCTATACCCCTCACTATCAGCAGTGTACCATCACCTCCTCCTCTATACCCCTCACTATCAGCAGTGTACCATCACCTCCTCCTGTATACCCCTCACTATCAGCAGTGTACCATCACCTCATCCTCTATACCCCTCACTATCAGCAGTGTACCATCACCTCCTCCTCTATACCCCTCACTATCAGCAGTGTACCATCACCTCCTCCTCTATACCCCTCACTATCAGCAGTGTACCATCACCTCATCCTCTATACCCCTCACTATCAGCAGTGTACCATCACCTCCTCCTGTATACCCCTCACTATCAGCAGTGTATCATCACCTCATCCTCTATACCCCTGACTATCAGCAGTGTACCATCACCTCATCCGCTATACCCCTGACTATCAGCAGTGTGCCATCACCTCCTCCTCTATACCCCTCACTATCAGCAGTGTACCATCACCTCCTCCTCTATACCCCTCACTATCAGCAGTGTACCATCACCTCATCCTCTATACCCCTCACTATCAGCAGTGTGCCATCACCTCCTCCTCTATACCCCTCACTATCAGCAGTGTGCCATCACCTGCTCCTCTATACCCCTCACTATCAGCAGTGTACCATCACCTCCTCCTCCTCTATACCCCTCACTATCAGCAGTGTACCATCACCTCCTCCTCCTCTATACCCCTCACTATCAGCAGTGTGCCATCACCTCCTCCTCTATACCCCTCACTATCAGCAGTGTACCATCACCTCCTCCTCTATACCCCTCACTATCAGCAGTGTACCATCACCTCCTCCTCTATACCCCTCACTATCAGCAGTGTGCCATCACCTCCTCCTCTATACCCCTCACTATCAGCAGTGTGCCATCACCTCCTCCTCTATACCCCTCACTATCAGCAGTGTGCCATCACCTGCTCCTCTATACCCCTCACTATCAGCAGTGTGCCATCACCCCTCACTATCAGCAGTGAACCATCACCTGCTCCTCTATACCCCTCACTATCAGCAGTGTGCCATCACCACCTCCTCTATACCCCTCACTATCAGCAGTGTACCATCACCTCCTCCTCTATACCCCTGACTATCAGCAGTGTGCCATCACCTCATCCTCTATACCCCTCACTATCAGCAGTGACTCACCTCCTCCTAAACCCTCACATCAGCAGGTGCCATCACCTCTCCTCTATACCCCTCACTATCAGCATTGTACCATCACCCTCCTCCTCTATACCCTCACTATCAGCAGTTTTCCTTCACCTGCTCCTCTATACCCCTCACTATCAGCAGTGTACCATCACCTCCTCCTCTATACCCCTCACTATCAGCAGTGTGCCATCACCTGCTCCTCTATACCCCTCACTATCAGCAGTGTACCATCACCTCCTCCTCTATACCCCTCACTATCAGCAGTGTGCCATCACCTCCTCCTCTATACCCCTCACTATCAGCAGTGTACCATCACCTCCTCCTCTATACCCCTCACTATCAGCAGTGTACCATCACCTGCTCCTCTATACCCCTCACTATCAGCAGTGTGCCATCACCTGCTCCTCTATACCCCTCACTATCAGCAGTGTACCATCACCTCCTCCTCTATACCCCTCACTGTCGGCAGCATGCTACATTTATAAAATGACAAAACCCTTGCATGAGAGGTAGCAGGTCACTGTTTCAGTGCAGCCCCCTGTAATATAAACCCCTCCCGACTCCTTATTGATCTATAATGTGCGTCTGGGAATATGCTGAACGTCACTCGCATGGAAGTTGACAGCAACGTCGCTAGCGAGCGAGGAGATTATTTGTGTCTGATTTCCTTGATGCTCGCTCGCTGTTCGCCTTGGCATGCGCTCTTGTGTTTGTATATTAGACAGTGCTGGGAGCTGACTGTATAACATTGCCTCCGGCACTAGCACTGTACCTTGACTGAATCTGAATGCACGGACTCCACTATACATGAAGCGTTATATAAGCAACACATAGAAGCCCCTTTTGCTGCACAGGTAATAGCACAGCTCTGTCTCACCCAATGGGGGAGAAAGACTACATGATAAAATTCTGTCTCCTGCAGCCACCTCTAAGGGGAGCTCTGAGTATACAGTCGTGGCCACAAACCTCAAAAACTATAGCATTTCCATGGGATTTTCCCATTGTTTTGATTAAAGGGGTTTTGCCACGAAGTAAAATTGACGTGTGAAGCTTGAAAATAATATAACAAACCTTTCCACCATTCATTATTATTATAAATTCTTCACCATTTTTTTTTATCTGCTCCTTTAGTGACCCATTGTTTACAGCTCATCTCCAGGGGATACGACCAGGGCTGAGAGCTCCTCAGTCCTGGTCAGACATGCTCAGACATCACCTCTCCTCTCAGGCAGCTACTGAGTGTTCAAACCCCAGATGCTGTCACTCTAGTCCCGTCCTCTGTACTAATTAGTAATTAGTCAAACAGTGCAAATAAATAAAAAAGAAACCTCAATGAGGTCTGTGCATTGATAAAGAGAAAAAAAAATCCACAGGTTTGGTTCCTGCAGGGATTTGAACCTAGGACCCTTGTGCCTGGAGGCAAAAACTTTACCTCTCAGCTACTCACAATGCTTTACATAAACAGACCTTTCTTTGACTACAGAATGGAAAGGCCTGGTGATGTCATCCTGCTGGGTCACATGATATGCAATTCACACACGCCCCCTTCTGAGCACACAGAGCTGAAGAGCTGGATGCAGGAGGTATGAAATGAGATTGTGGCAAAACCCCTTTAATGCTCAAATGATCAATAAGGGTCCAAATGTTGGACCCCCCCCCCGCCCCCCTGAGGAGGAGGCAGACCCTTTGGCAGTGATCTGCACAAATCCCAGACAGGACACATCCACATCCTTGTGGCCCTTGCTGCAGTTGTTGCACCATGTGTCAGTGGCGCTGTATGGACGGAAAACTAGAGGGGCTGCTGTACTTTATTAGTGCTGCACAAAAGAGCGAGCGAAGGCACACAGGAAGCGAGTCGAAAAATGCAACCGACTAAAGGTCACATAACAAAACATGAAAGATGTTATACCCTGCTGTCATAAAAGCCGTCTATCAAGTTCTGTAGGGAGAAACAAAACAAGAAAATCACTTATGAGGCTTTTACGATGTAAACTGCGATGACTACAGTCTTCATTCAGGGTCACAGCAGCACAAAGTATTTCAGCAGCGGAGGTGAGCTGATGGCAGAGGCAGTGAACTATACATTTGTAATTAATAGGCAAAGGCAGGGCTGGATGTGACAGGGTAGTGGCAATAAGGATGGGAATGAAGACGTGCCAGCACAGAGTATTTCAGGAATATATGCAATATATAGGACCAAATGTCTCCACAACCGTCCCTACAGGTGAGGTATTATGGAAGCACCGGCCTCATTTCCTCCTAATTCTGGCGCCGCTTGTCACTGAGGATGATCCCTCCTCATCGCAGTTTATTGCAGGGTCACAGGTTGTAATTTCTGTGGTTGTCAAGATAAAGTCTCTCTCTAAATAGATCGGGCTCATAAATCAGCGCAAATGACTTCATTATTCCCAATCACTCATAAAATGATGACTGTGTTCTAACATCTCCAACCACCTCTGACAGGAAAGGTTATCATGGCGGCGACTACCGCGGCGTCCGAGGAGTATTTGGACAGTATTTGAACCCGAGGCGCAGATTAAGGCGCGGTTTTAGGATTCAGTTTTTCGAAAGTTTTTGCACCATAGAGCACTATTGAGTTTTTGGACGCGAATCCGTGCCAAAATCCGTGTCAAAAACCGTGCAGTTTCTGGTGGTTTTTCATTCCATCCCGTCGACTTCAATAGTAAATAGTAGAAGCTTGAACATGTTCCAAGTTTTTGAAAAAAAAACTGGCGGTTTTGAAATACGACCTCAGAAATTCGGCGTTTTGTGGACTAAAAAATGGATTTTTAATGTGGGCTTAAAGGGACGGTTTACTGTCGTTTTTTTTTTTTGTTGTTGTTGTTTTTAAAATCTGAATCCACATGAAAAACCAGCTGGAAATGCTTGTCTTGTGGACGGACCCTTAGTCTCTATGGACTTCAATAGCCTCTCTCTATGGGCAGGGCGGCCATTAGTCATGTATTAACCGTTTCAGGGCCCCATACAGCCAAATAAAATGGGGCCCCCATCTCTTACTAGTTCCTATTTTTTAACATATCAGTGGGACCCTTTTTGATTAGGGCCCCTGATAGGAGTCCTGCCCGAACGTCCCTATTGGCACCCCTGCTATGGGCCCCAGCCCCAAGGCAGCAATCGTCCATAAGGGCTACTTGCTCTCTTGATTCCCTGGGTGCACCTAAGTGGCATAGAGTTGTATCTCTCTCTCCCGTTCTGTCCTTCTTCTCCCACTCGTTTATTTTCTCTTCTTTCTCATCTACCTGTCTCTGCACCTTCTCCCTTTCTCTTCTCTGTGAGTATTCTTGTCCTCAGCAGATAGGGGCAGCCTGGTCTTGGTCCACAGCTGGCTTTTGGCCAAGTGACTTATTAGCTGGAACAACTCTGGCTCTGTCTATTACAGCTGATGAACTCTTGACTCAGGCTGCCATCAGTAATTTCAGGGCCCCACACAGCTGTAGCATCTGCTATTATCAGTCCCTATCTTGCACCATCAGCGGGCCCCTGTTTAAAAAAAAAAAAAAAAAATTGATCAGAACCCCTGACAGCAGTACTGTCCTAAAGCCGGTCCTGCTGGCAGCCCAGGGTAGACCTCTTTTAACTATATGACCTGCAGCCCTTCTTCCCACCTCACACCCATTGGCAATGCTTTCTACCTTTGCCAGCCATAAAGTACCCCTGCACCCAAAAGAGTCATGTTAAAGGGGTTGTCTCGCTACAAAGAATAGCTTTCAAATTGTAGGGAACACAAAATAAAGACATTTTCCAAATATATTGCTTTGTTCCTCTGTTTTCCCTAAGGAGATACAAGTGAATTTATGACCTACCGGCTATTTCAGTTCCCTCAGTAACTGACCTGTAAACAATTCTCCCCCCTGCTGCGTGTTCCATGAGATCACCGTGAGAGATGTCATCACACAGGTCTCTGGCAGTGTCCATGCTGCTCAGCAGTAAAAAGCTTGAGTTATGGAAAAGAAACAGAACTGGAATTAGGGCTTTTGTTTTGGGGATCAGATAAAGCCTTCTGAGAGCAGTTTGAAAAGCTGCTTAGCTAATCTGATCTAATTAGCAACTGAAAGCACGGAGCATGGAGCTGTATGCAAATGAGTCAGTCTGAACCAGGAAGTGACAGAGTATTTCATTCATGCATTCGCTGAAACTCTGTAGGGAGACAACTCCTTTAACCCCTTATGTACATAAATATACATATATTACATTATGTTAACCCCTTATGTACAATATATATATTATACGAACAAAATACACAATATGTATGCAGTACACCTATATGCTGCTGTTCGTAGGGAGTCGTCCCACCCCTTACATAAGGAGTGAGGACCCTCAATGGGAGCCTCTGAGTCAAAACACACACAACCTTGACTGGTCCTTGATCCGGGGGAATGTGTGGGTGGGAACTGCGACCAGAGATCAGCCGGAATTCACACAATTAGTGCACACGATGCATCCTTTTTACACACCATTCCCTGTGTTGCGGTCCCCAAACATTTTTTGGGTCCGCAAGTAAATTCTTTGTGCAGAAGGCATATTTTTAATGGAAAGCCAATGGGGATTGCAAAAAAACCCCCCACCAAATTATGCAGGTATTTTGTTGACACTTATTTTGGTGCTTATTGTGTGGTTTAAAACTTTAAAAGCAATGCAGTTCCCTGCAATGAAAATATTTATCATGTTTTGTGGCAAAAAACACACTTAAAACACAACAAATTAAGAAATTGGGCATAAAATTGCATGAAATATGCACCAAAAAGTGTAAAAATACATGAAACAAACACAAAAAAACCATGATTCTTCCGTGAAACATGCGCTTATTTCACTGAATAATTTATCGCCCTGTGAACATAGCCTTAAGTTTTGGATCGGTAACAGTCTGGAGCCTCTTCCTTAACCCGCTCGGGTGGCCAGGGGAGCAGGAGTTTAGGCGACATAGCTTTAGAGGTCATCAGCTCTCGCACCTCACTACCACTGCAAGGTTGCGACCTGAGCGCTGCTCCTCGTATACACACAACATAAGGATCAGGGTTAATATTTGACCCAACCAGGAGTCTATTCCTTCTATATAAGATAGAATAATGGAGACACCTGAATTGTATCCAGATAATAACATCAGGGCAGGAAATTGGGTTTGGAGTATATGCTATATACAGGACATGTAGGTATATACATAGACCTATAGCGATCAGTCACTACAATGTGGTTACCCGGTCATTATAGCAGTAACTGTATCTCCGTATAGTAAGTGATACTTATAGTCCTAATATGAGAAGTCACCATAGGTCAGAACACAATGTGAAAATCCCCAGAGAGTATGACTCTTTCTATTCTTAGTTATATCCATTTCTGGGAAAGCTGGGTAACAGCTCATATGGCTGAAGTGAGCGCTTTGTGATACACTTTCTATAAATCAAAAGAACGTGAATATAAGGGCCTTTGTCATGTGCCCTATTAGAGGAATAGCTTCTTTCCCCTCTTATTAGGCTTCTTTCCTTCCCCAATTCGCTATTATCCTTGTTTCTCAACATAGAGATTTAGCAATCAAAGTAACTGAAGGATCAGGTTGCAATCTATCCATGAGGGTCTATGGAGAGGGGAGGGGGAAGAGGAGGAATATGCCCCCTGACATAACTGCAAGCTGTAGTAAGTGTTATATCTCACCTAAGTGCTAGATTTAGCTGTTGAAGTGACTGAGGGATCAAGTTACATGCTGTCTATAAAGTCTATCAGGAAGGGGAATCTCTCCCCTTGGGGAGAGCACCATATAGGTGTATGGGGCTGTGAAAATTGCTTTTTTGCACCCCACAAAGCATCTGCATATCACAGAGCATTATGCCTTGTGATATAAAGTCTATGGAAAGAAGAGGAGAGGGGGAAGAGGAGGAGAGTCCCCCTGATGTAGCTTCAAGTTCTATTAAGTGTTATATCTCACCTTAGTGCTGGATTTAGTAGTTGAAGTGACTGAGGGACCAGGTTACATGCTGCCTATAAAGTCTATGGAGAGGGGAGGGGAAAGAGGAGGGAGATCCACCCTGATATCACTGCAAGTTCTATTAAGTGTTATATGTCACCTCAGTGCTGGTTTTCGTAGTTGAAGTGACTGCGGGATCAGGTAACATGCTGTCTATAAAGTCTACGGGGAGGGGCGGGGCGGGGAAAGAGGAGTGAGATGCACCCTGAGAAGGCTGCAAGCTCTGGTAAGTGTTATATCTCACCTTAGTGCTGGATTTAGCAGTTGAAGTGACTGAGGGATCAGGTTACATGCTGCCCATAAAGTCTATGGAGAGGGGAGGGGAACGAGGAGTGAGATCCACCCTGATATCACTGCAAGTTCTATTAAGTGTAATATGTCTCCTTAGTGCTGGATTTAGCAGTTGAAGTGACTGAGGGATCAGGTTACATGCTGCCCATAAAGTCTATGGAGATTGGAGGGGAACGAGGAGGAGATCCACCCTGATATCACTGCAAGTTCTATTAAAGTGTAATATGTCTCCTTAGTGCTGGATTTAGCAGTTGAAGTGACTGAGGGATCAGGTTACATGCTGCCACTAAAGTCTACGGAGATGGGAGGTGGATGAGTTGGGAGACTCCGCCTGATGTAGCTGCAAGTTCTATTAAGTGTTATATCTGACCTTATTGCTGGATTTAGCAGTTCAAGTGACTGAGGGACCAAGTTACATGTCGCCTATAAAGTCTATGGAGAGGGGAGGGGGAAGAGGAGGGAGATGCAGCCTGACATGACTGCAAGCTCTGGTAAGTGTTATATCTCTCTTTAGTGCTGAATTTATACCTTAGACTATGACTTTTAAAATAAGCGCTTATTTTATAGGAGAAACTCACATTTGTATACATGTTTTTTCATGTATTTTTGTGTGCTTTTTCTTCACTTGATGCATCTTAGTGTTTTTGATACATATCTTTGATGTATTTTTTAATGTGTTTGTCAGTTGAGGACATTTCATTGTAATTAATTTTTTTTTAATGTATTACATCAAAATGCACACCAGAATAAGCGTCACTAAAATACATGTTGGATTTGGTGCATTTCCCATTGAGAACCTGTCTCCACCTTGATAGTTTGTCACAATGTGTCAGCGCAGGTCACATGTATCAGCCTGGAGTCCCAAGGATAACCCACAGACAGCTGGATACACTTGTAACAAACCCTCTGCTGTAAGAAATACTAGGTTAGGACAGGTTTACAGTCTCTAGCCATTCAGTGACAGCAAGCAGAGTCTTAAACACATTGCAGTGTTGCAGAACTTTTCTTCATACTGTAATTTTTTTTTTATCAGAGCAGCCCGGTCCTTAGGAGGTTAATGTAACCTCCAGCTCTGGTCGTCGTTACCGGGACTCGTAGAAGGAGAACATGATCAGGATGTGATGGTGAATGTATGCGCAGCAATGCCCCTCGCGCACCATTATATGGGGCGGGGGAGGAGGGGCAGGACGTGAAGAGTTAATATCAGTGAGTCAGAAAAGTGCTTCTGAGGATGGTCTGATCCCCGCAAATCCAAGCCGTAATATGCAGTAGATTATGAGCATCATCCCCTGACCCCTATAACACTGCAGAAGGCCCTTACTATGAGACGGGGGGGGAGATCCCGGCAGAACACCCTGACCTCTCTACAGATTGAGAACATTCTGCCTCACACCCCTGATACTAGGTACCTCACCAATTACCACTATACAGACCAGAACTTACTCCTTCCTGCAGAACAGTGAGAGATCCTGCAGATTATTACACCTCTGACCTCTCTACAGATCTGCAGAACATCGCTCCTCTACCTCCTGATACATAGTGATAGATCCTGCAGATTATTACATCCCTTACCACTCTGCATATCTGCAGAACATCGCTCCTCTACTTCTTGATACATAGTGATATATTCTGCAGATTATTACACCTCTGACCTCTCTACAGATCTGCAGAACATTGCTCCTCTACCTCCTGATACATAGTGATATATCCTGCAGATTATTACACCTCTGACCTCTCTACAGATCTGCAGAACATCGCTCCTCTACCTCCTGATACATAGTGATATATCCTGCAGATTATTACACCCTGACCTCTCTACAGATCTGCAGAACATTGCTCCTCTACCTCCTGATACATAGTGATAGCCTACAGATTATTACACCTCTGACCTCTCTACAGATCTGCAGAACAATGCTCCTCTACCCTGACAGATAATAGTGATTTGATCCTGCAGATTATTACACCCTGACCTCTCTACAGATCTGCAGAAAAATCGCTCCTCCCCTCCTAGATACATAGTGATAGATCCTGCAGATTATTACACCACACCCCCTACAGATCTGCAGAACATCGCTCCTCTACCTCCTGATACTAGTGATATATTCCTGCAGATTATTACATCCTCTGACCTCTCTACATTCTGCAGAACATTGCTCCTCTACCTCTGATACATAGTGATATATCTGCAGATTTACCACTCTGACCTTTCTACAGATCTGCAGAACATTGCTCCTCTCCCTCCTGATACATAGTGATATATCCTGCAGATTATTACACCTCTGACCCCTCTATAGATCTGCAGAACATCACTCCTCTACCTCCTGATACATAGTGATATATCCTGCAGATTTACACCGCTGACCTCTCTACAGATCTGCAGAACATCACTCCTCTACCTCCTGATACATAGTGATATATCCTGCAGATTATTACACCTCTGACCTCTCTACAGATCTGCAGAACATTGCTCCTCTACCTCCTCACAGATACATAGTGATAGATCCTACGGATTATTACACCTCTGACCTCTCTACCTCCTGACAGATACATAGTGATCTATCCAGCAGTATGCCCTGGTAATTGTTTGGGGTCCAGGTACTGGGTGACGTTCTCCTGCTGTGTGGTCAGGACATTGCTGCCATAAGCCTCCCAATCCTGTAGTAGACACCTGGCAGGGCACAGTCCCCACCTGAGGGTTTATTGCTCTGTCTTTATAATTTCGGTCATAAAAGTATTTTTTCTCGCATTGTCCTCTCATCGTGGGATCTGGTTGTTTGTTCTTCATAACTGAAAGCTATTTTTTTTCTGAGCAAATGAGAATAGACTTCTAGCCCGGCCCCTTGTAGAGAACGGCCCCCACCACTTGTTGATAGACAAGTCAGGAGCAAGAAGCTAGGACTGTCATAGCGTGTGCTCCGAGTGTCTGTCGCAGTCCAGAGGATTTCAGGAACAGGGTGAGGCAGAGCGAGAGCCTAGAAGAAGGACCCTGGTGACCCCTGAGCAGATGTGGAGCTAGGAATCAACCCTACACCTGGACGTGTGCGAAGAGAGTGGGGGAAGCCTCAACTGGAGACTCCATGGAGAATTCTTAGCAGGTCCCACAGACTCTTCCACTTCTAGAAGTCACCAGAGATGGATCTCAATACGACTTCGCCCTTGTTCGGGAACACCTCCGAGATGACACCAGGTCTCAGCGTAGACGATGATGCCACCATACCCACCTATGGGCTGGTGAGTTTCCGAATTCTCATCTCCACTATCTACTCTTTGGTGTGTGCGGTGGGATTGCTGGGCAACTTCTTCGTGATGTATCTAATCAGAGCCAAGAAAGCCAACGGCCTCACCGCCATAGACATCTTTGTCTTCTGCCTGGCCTTGAGCGACTTCCAGTTTGCATTTACCCTGCCATTTTGGGCTGTGGACGCCATCTTGGATTTCAGCTGGCCCTTTGGAAATCCCATGTGTAAAATCATCCTGACTATGACCGTCCTGAACGTCTACAACAATGTTTTTCTTCTGACTGCCATGGCGGTAACCAGATATTGGTCGGTGGCCTCGGCGCTGAGCCTCAGGTGCCGGGTGTCCACCTACGTTGCGAAATGGATAAGCTTCGCTCTCTGGTTACTGGCCTTGGTGGCCACCATCCCAACCACTATTTTTGCAAGTACCAACAAAGTATTAGGGGATGAGCTTTGTCTTCTCAAGTTTCCTGGAAACAAGTGGCTGGCCACCTACCACCTGCAGCGGGTCATCATCGCTTTCGTCATACCCCTGGTGGTGATCTCTTCTTCCTACATTATGCTCCTGAACTTCTTGAGGCAACATAAAGTCAACTCCAACAACCAACAGCGGCAAAGCAAGATCACCAATTCCATCCAGCTGGTGATCATCGTCTTCTTCGTTTGCTGGTTCCCCAACCACGCTGGCATCTTCTGGGGCATCCTCATGAAGTACGAGGTAGTGCAGTGGAGCGATGCCTACTACTACTTCCATACCTACGTCTTTCCCATCACCCTGTGCCTGGCTCATAGCAACAGCTGCCTCAACCCCGTTATCTACTGTCTCATGAGGAAGGAGTTTCGGAAATCACTTAAAGCTTTGTTTTGGCAGGTCACAAGCATGGCCGTTTCCTACCTACCTGGTGGCAATGACAAGCCGGGAACCCAAGATCAGGACACTTCAATGCCCTTGTATAGGAAGTCTAGTTTTCCTCAAACAGTCAGCAAGGACTACCCCGTAGCTTCCATGTCCACTATAACCTTAGTTCCCGATCACAACGCCGAGGCTAATCGTCAGGAGACCTCGATAGACTAGACCGGGTACAATGACTCCGCACTTACATGTAGTACCAATCGGAAGGAAGTGTTCTCGTCAGGGACAAAAGCAAATGAGAGTGATTTCCAGGGGAAAAAAAAAACCCCACTGTCAAGGCAACAATGAATTCTGCTCAGTCTCTCGTACGACGAGACACTTGTAAGCGAGTCGATGGCTCCGGAGCAGTAATCCACCTTTAAGCACGTCGATTGCAGCCATTTGCCTAATGATCCAGAACAACATCTCGTTCTTAGTCAACAAGGATCTATTGAACGTCCCTTAATGTATAATTGAGCCGGTTGCCACGTCCTACATAGTCTGAGCAACCACCGGAGCAGGTTGTCTGTGCAGAGACTGGACACAAATTGCTGGTTATTGATATCGACCAGTCGGGTAAGAAAACAGTGTTGGAACAAACGGGGGGGGAACAGTGGTTGTGGCAGTGACGGACGTCATCGAGCCTCATATAACATGGAGGTGAAATGTCACACACGTCGTTACTTCAGAAGCTCGAGATGTTGGGCAAAGCTCTTCCCCGAGACTTCTCTAATCCGTCGCCTGTTTACGCAGGTGTCTGAATGGGTCCTTAGATGGTCCTCGTATGGCCGGCACATCACACCATCCCCGGGGGGGGGGAAATCAGCTTTTCATTTTCACCGCTCTTCCTCCGAGTTAACGAGCTTCTTATCAATCCTTGCGATCTGGAGACTGGTCGTTTTCACCGCGTGATCTGCAATGATCGGCTGCTACAGATCGTTCCCGAGACGTGGTTATTGCACTTGTCAGAGTGGAACTTTTTGTCCTTCCGTCCTGTAACGTATTGTACAAAGCATTTCTGTGAATGTTCAATGGGAATAATGTTTATTTTATTTGTCGATGGCAAAATCACAGGAGGCGACTGCGGAGTTAGAATCGTGCGGTCTCAGAATGTGACATTTGCATGTATGGCTGGGGTCACACTTTGTTAAGGGGGGTCGTCTCAATTTAGATAATGATGGCGTATCACTAGGAAATGCCGTCAATGTCTGACAGAGCCTGGTCCCACCTCCGGAATATGCACCTATCTCCTTATCAAGTCCCGAAACCTCTCTGTTTTGAACAGAGAGGTGGTCGGGACGCTCCCATAGAGCCGGATGGGAGTAACGTATTTAGGTGAGCGGCGATGCTCGGCTGCAAGGGTAATTCCTATTCATGTCTATGGGAGAGTCCCAACCTGCTCTCCGATCAGAACGTTCTATACTGGGAACTCCCATTCATGTCTATGGGAGAGTCCCGACCGCCTCTCTGATCAGAACGTTCTATACTCAGAACCCCCATTCATGTCTTTGGGAGAGTCCCAACCTGCTCTCCGATCAGAATGTTCTATACTCAGAACTTCCATTCATGTCTAGGGGAGAGTCCCAACCCCCTCTCCGATCAGAACGTACTATACTGGGAACGCCCCTTCATGTCTAGGGGAGAGTCCCGACCGCCTCTCGGATCAGAACGCTCTATACTCAGAACCCCCATTCATGTCTTTGGGAGAGTCCCGACCACCTCTCTGTTCAGAACGATCTATACTCAGAACTCCCATTCATGTCTATGGGAGAGTCCCGACCACCTCTCTGTTCAGAATGTTCTATACTGGGAACTCCCATTCATGTCTATGGGAGAGTCCCGACCACCTCTCCGATCAGAACGTTCTATACTCAGAACCCCCATTCATGTCTATGGAAGAGTCCCGACCACCCCTCTGTTCAGAACTGATTGGTGGTCGGGACATTCCCATAGACCTGAATGGGAGTTCCGTGTTTAGGTGAGCGGCCATGCTCGGCTGTAAGGGTATGTTCACACGGCGTAATTGCGGGGCGTTCAGTATGCCCCACAATTACGTGGGGTGTTCGGGAGTCGCGTTGATCGGCGCATACTCCCCTGACACGGGGGGGGTGGCAGCCCGCTGGCCCCATAGACCTGCATTACTTGCTTAATTATGGGGCGCATTTCGCTCGTATTAGAGCGCAGTATGCCAGGAAATGCACCCCAAAATAAGCCGTGTGAACATACCCTAAGTGTAACTCCCATTCAGGTCTATGGGAAAGTCCCGACCACCTCTCTGTTGAGAACTGAGAGGTTTCATGAATTGTTTAGGAGATAGGTGCAGGTTCCAGAGGTAGCACCCCCACTTATCAGACGGGGATGGCTTATTCTAGCGCTATGCATTCAATGTCTGTAGTGAGACAACCCCTTTAATGGCTACGTTTGAGGTATCCGTCGGGAGTGGTAGACTATACTATTGAGTACCGCAGGAAAAGCGCACGCTGCCTGGAAATAGAGCAAACGTAGCCCAAGCAGGGATATGTTTACCATATTATTCTCCATGGGGCCGCTGTGGCTTGGTCGCAGTATCCGGCGGGTACCTTTTTTCACCCCAAATGTAGCCATTACCATATGTGAACCCTCCCTAACTGGTATTACAAGATAATGTTTGTGTTGCAGTTCTGCAATGCTCTGACCCTTATATGTGTTGGTATGGTTGGCATTTGGAGTGAAAGGTGCCAAAAATCACAGCCGCTCAGTTTATGCTCCGGGCAGTAAATGTCTGCACGTTCTCCACAGATAAACCCACCCATAAGGCGACATTCACATAGATCATAGTCATAGATCCCATCAAAAAAATGTGAAATATAGGGCCGCATGCAGCATTATTTTTTCTGTTCACGGGAGCGACAACGTGACAGAAGCCCGCAGACACTGTAGCGGAGGGGTTGACGCATTTTAGACATTCCTAGCGACATGCCATTGATGTCAGCTCGATGCAGGACCCGCACCTATCTCGGAAATGGACCCTGAAACCTCTCCTCTCAGCTGTACTCGGAACTCCCGACCATGTCTCTGCTCAGAACTGAGAGGTTTCGGGGTTTGTTCTCAAGATAGGTGCGGGTCCAACACCGAGCTGACATTGCTGATATATTCTAGCAATATGCAGACAACCCCTTTAATAAGGTCCGTGGGGCACCAATGCTCCATTTTGTAATGGATCCGGCGCTGCCTTTACCTTTAGCTTCCTGTTCCTATAAAGCAGGGCTCTGCAACGTCGGCTCTCCAGCTGTTGGGAAACTACAACTCCCATCATGCATTTATATAATCTATATCAGTGGGTATGATGGGAGTTGTAGTTTCCCAACAGCTGGAGAGCCGACGTTGCAGAGCCCTGCTTTATAGGAACAGAAAACTGGAAATAATAAGTATTCTTTATGTGGTGCTTTTTGCTATGTTCAGGGTGCCAGAAAAAAGGTACCGCAATGGGTCCTGCAACCTTGCCTCATAGAGATTAATAGAGCAAATGCACTCCTATTTACAGTAGCTGATGTTATATTTCCTGACAGTATACGCTTGTATAAGCATGTGGTAGACTAGGAATGCGTATACCACCGGGAGGTAAAGCACAAGTACTCCAAATAGGGGTATGTTGGCTCTGCTGGGGCTGTGATGCTTCTGTCTCTTCACGTTACCCCGACAGATGCCTTGCATATAGCAAATAACACCCCTTACACAGATGTCAGCCTAGTGCAAGTCTGAGACTCTCATAAAGACCTTTTATATGGAGCAGTCACCAGCTGAATGACCGTGCATAGGACAAAGGCGCTGCAACCATTCAGCAGCCGACCACATCGTGACCAAAATGGTTTGGGGTAACACCTCTCCATAGCTCCCAACTTTTTGGATGGTTAAAGAAGGACCCTTTGTTCATTGAAATGTATACTTTTTTTCATGTAGATTTAGACATTTCAGTCATTTTTCATTTAAAGTGAATATATCATTGTCCAACTATAGACATTTTTATGGTCCAAACTGGAACAAATGATAAACTAACTTCTACATGGTGGCCCAGGAGGCGCTTAAGAACCAGAAAGATGCTTTTTCGGGGCCCTGTGATAGGTTTCCTGATAAAAGTTTCTTTATCAAGTCAAAAAGAGGGACCGGGGGATTTGGTTCAAGAATGAGGACTGTCCTTACAATAAAGGGGCACTTGGGAGGCGTGCGTCTCCTCATGTGAGGCCTGGCTTACTGGTCCTGCTTGCTGTCAGTGAATAGAAATATTCTAGTTCCCAGTTAGGCTAGCCGTACACATTAGCTGGAGCAATGGTCAAACATTTAATGGATACAATGGCCTCCTCCCCAAGGGATACTGTTGATGGAAAAGGAGGACTGAGTATTTGGATTTCCACTGCCTGTTGCTTCTGTTCTTGGGGACATAAGCCAAATTATCCGAACTTTTTTTGGGGGGGAAGGAGGTGGGGGAGCAGGATCAGCTTGGGTTTATATTACGACCTAGAGAGCAAGTCTGGAAACAGAGATCTGCAACAAAGAACAGTAAGGAGCCCTGTGTGCGGCCATACTGGATGGGGGCCAGGCCTTTGGTTGTGTTTGAAACAGTTGTGTTTTAGGTGATGCACTTTTATTGCTTTTTTATAGTTTGTGCTGAAGGGTTCTTGTAAATGGGCCGATCAGTCCCCAAATGAATACTGTCCTACAGGGAGACTCTCTCTGATGTCCATAGCAATCAATTGGAACTTGTGGCAACCAATCAGAGTGCAGCTTTCATTGTTCCCGAGCAGTATAATAACTGAAAGCTGAGCTCTGATTGGTTGCTATAAGCTCTGATTGGTTTTGCTATGGCTCTGTTGGTTGCTATGGGCTTGATTGGTTGCTATGAGCCTTTTGGGTTGCTATGGCTCTGTTGGTTTTGCATGAGTCTGATGGGTTCTATGAGCCTATTGGTTGCTTGAGTACTGAATTGGTTTGTGTGAACTCTGGTTGCTATGAGCTCTGATTGGTTGCTATGAGCTCTGATTGGTTGCTATGAGCACTGATTGGTTGCTATGGGTGCTGATTAGTTACTTGTAGCGATGATTGGCTGCTTTGATCAGTTTTTATTAATGACGCTCACAGCAAACTGGGGCCATAGCAACTTTCAGTGCCATAGCAACAAGGGCCCCAAATAGAACAATCAGAGCCTAGCAAAAAATCGAGCTATAAAAAACCAATCAAGCCAACCCAGCCAATCAGACCCCATAGAAACCCAATCGGGCCCCATAGACCAATCAAGAAAGGCTTTCATTTCTTTACGTCTGGAAACAAAAAAAGCTGAGCTCTGATTGGTTGCCACAAGCTCTGATTGGTTGTAGACAGTACAGACAGTCTTTCTGCTAGACAGCTTCCTAAATGAGAACCAATGTTTTTAGATGCATATTTTGAGGGGCAAAATGTAAATTTTCCGCACACTTTACGTACTAAAATATGTGTAAAAAAATCAAGTGTCCCATTGTTTTCTATGGGAATACGCACTAATACAGCACACAATGCATTCAGCAAGGCAAAGAGAAATGTAGGGTGCCTGTCAATGTAGGTGTTTTACACACATAATTTTAGGATGAGTCAGTGGGGATTGCAAAAAAGGTACCAAATTCTGCATTTATTTTGTTGGCACACAGTTTGGTGCCTATTTTGATGCATAATGCAGTCAAAAAAAGCATCCAATGGCATGAAGTGTGGATTGTGCTGAAACGTACATGAAAATATGCATCAAAAATACACACTAAAAAGAAAACCCTGATAAAAGGCACTGAAGGAAAAAGAAGTGTAGAAACTTGGGTGGGTACAGGGAGGTCCCAAATAGCTAGCTGTCCCCCACCACTGCCGCTCCAGCAGATCCGCTCCTCTTCACTTCCGGGTTCTTATCCTGACAAAGAGAAGAGACTTGCACTCTATTCACCTACAATGAAGCGCGAGTCAGGACGGGAACCTCCATGTCGAGAAGAACGTCTGGCTGAGAGCGGCAGGGGCACCGGGAGGTAAGTGACGTTTCATTTCTCCTTTGGACCACCCGGGCCCCAATTATATATATATATATATAAAACAAGAAAAGGCAGCACACCTAATAAAACTCTAGAGAGGCGTGGTGCCAGCAAAAAAAAAGCCGGTGAAGCTTCCAAACAAATAAAAAAATAAAAAAATTTCCGGAGCACTCATCGGGTAATGAAAAAAAAAAAACTTGAAAACGGTTTCTGGGGGGAAAACGAAACTCCTTGTGACATGTGGGAATAAATTGTTTTTTTTTTCACCTTTACCTGATGGTGTGGGGTTTTTTTTCTTTTTTTTATATATATATATTTATATTTATGGACATCCCCTTTAATCCACAAGTTTCCCATTGTCTTCAGGGTCGGCACCATGAAACCTCGCAGATGATCAAAAATTCGAGTGATCAATGTTAAGACCTGGGTTTTTTTCCCTTGCAGATTCTGTCAAAAGCAATGGAAACAATAGCTCAGCGTGCAGCACTATTGTGATGAACACCCGACGGACCCCATTGTAGTCAGTGGTGGTTAATGGCGTCATGTCATGGATCTGGCGCCACCTCTGCAATGGGAGCTCCAATGCAGAAGTGAACCCGGCCTTATTACATATAGACAGTGCTAAATCCTGACGCCACAGAGCAGCTGCCGATATGAGGAAACTTCATAATCTTCTCACATTCCCGTCTCTTCCTGTAATCTTAAAGGGGTTGTCTCACTACATTGATCTGTCCTGTTTTCTTGGTTTTGTTTTGAATTCAGGGCCATGTTTACGGGGCTGCATTAGAAACCAGGTCTGTAGCTATCGCAACCGTGCTGGAGCCCTTTTAGGGGAAGGTTGAACAGGGCTGTAGTATAGCAAACCCCCTGGAGCCCTTTATGAGAGATTGAAAGGTCTGTTTTTTTACAGCAACCAGTGCCGGCAGCCTATCATGGAGATAGAACAGGGTTTTTGCATAGCAACCAGTGCTGGCAGCCTTCAAGAGAATTGAACAGGTCTGTTGCTATACAACCAGCGCTGGAGCCTATCATGAGAGATTGAAAGGGTCTTAGCTAAGAAAACCCACGCTGGGCCCCTAATGAGGATTGAACGGTCTGTTGCTACAGCAACCATGCCCCCCGCCTATATGGAGATAAACGGGTCTGTTGTATAGAACCAGTGCGGGCAGCCTAATGAGAGATTGAAAGGTCTGTTGTAAGCAACCAGCGCTGGCAGCCATCATGAGAGATTGAACAGGTCTGAGCTATGAAACCTGCACTGGAACCTGCGGGAGAGAAAAACGGGTCTGTTTATAGCGATGAGGAGCTGAGCAGGCATACAAGGGGGATATCAGGAATGGTGGACACTGGTAATGGACATATATTACAAAGTGACTTGTTTCTGCAAGATCTTTAATATAAAAAGCAGCGATCCCTGTAGTGAGACGACCCCTTTAAGAATTGCGCATTTAGTCAGTGCTGGTGATTCTTAGTCATATCTGCACCAGGAAAGCTGGGTGACAACCAAAATGGCCCCCAAAATCCTTACAACCCTCATGTAAGCTGCAGCCGTATTAGGCGTCACCCCTGTTGTAGACGGGCAGGCGTCCTCCAGGTCTGCTATAGCGGGGACACACCTGTTATCTCTAGAAGGACTTGGCAGCACTCATGTGAATGGTGGGGTTTTTTTTGGCGCGTAACCATATTTCCTTGTGAAAAGGTGAACTGCTACCTTGCCGGTCTCGGCCGACCTCGCTGGGATCCCGGAATGTGCAAAGGGGACTTTCATTATTAGGGGTGATTTTGTATGGCACATGCTTTCATTTTCCCTATCATGTTACAGCTACTGACTGTGAATAGTCTGTGTATACGTATTACATGTATTTGTGTAGAGTTATCCTTTATGTGCCCCTCTTGCCGAAACACCCTATCATGGAGTGTAGAGAGAAGGTTGTTAAAAAAAAATTTTTACCTCAACCCTGAGCCTGAGCCTCCATTATAAACGGCCGTAAAAACCCGGAGAAAAACCCCTACAGTGTCAGAAAATTTTAAACATGACATTACCCTTCTATTATATGTGTATATTCGTAGTGAATCACCCCTCTCTCTCTAATTTTTGTGATATATTACAGAGTGACATCACCCGTCTTCTTCTTAATAAGTGATATATTACATAGTGACTCACCCGCTTCCTTATATAAGTGATATATTACAGTAGTGACATCCCGCTCTCCTCCTTTATAAAAGTATATATTACGTAGGATCACCGCTTTCTTAATTTTTAAGTGATATAATACCGTATGACATCACCGTGCTTTTCTATTTAAGTGATATAATAATTTTGACATCAACGCTTCCTATATTTAAGTGAATATTACATAGTGACATCAAGCTCTCTTCTATAATAGTGAAAATGACAGTAGTGACATCACCCCTCTCTAATTAAATGATATATTTACAGTAGTGACATCCCGCTTCCCCTCTATATAAGTGATAATTAAAGTAGTGACATCATGCTCTCTCTATATATAGTATATAAAACAGTATGACATCACCCCTCTCTCTTTAAAGTGATTATTACAGTGTGACATCAGTTCTCTTATTTAAAATGATATATTACAGTAGTGACATCCGCTCTTCTTTATAAAGTAAATTACGTAGTGACATCACCGCTCTCTCTAAATTGGGTATATTCAGTAGTGACATCACGTCTCTCTATTATAAGTGATAATTCAATGACATCACCGCTCTCTTATATAAGTGAATATTTTCAGTAGTGCATCACCGCCTCTCTTATAAAGTGATATATTACAAGTGGGGAAACACCGTCTCTCTTATAAAAAGATAATTTTTGAGTGACCACCGCTTCTAAATTAGTGATATTTTACAGTAGTGACATACCCCTCTCTTTTAAAATAAGTGATATATTCAGTTGAAACACCCTCCTCTCATATAGTGATATATTTTCATAGTGAATCACCGCTCCATAAAATTTTTTAAATATATTACATTTCTCCCCCCCTTTTCCTTTTTTTTTAATGATATAATTTCAGTAGTGACTCACCCCCCTCTCTCTATATATGTGTATATTACAGTGTGACTCACCGCTCTCTCTATTATGGGAAATTTTTACAATGGAATCACCTTCCTCTCCTTTTTTTATTTTTATTATAATATTTAAAAATATATATATTATTTTAAAGTGATTTATTAAGTAGTGACATCACCGCTCTCCTCTAATAGTGATATATACAGTAGTGAATCACCCTCTCTCTTAATGTGATAAAAGATATATTTCAAATTTGTGACATAAACCGTTTCTCTCTTTTTTTATATATATATTTATAATTTATAAGGATATATTAAAGTAGTCATCACCCTCTTTTTAATATAAGTGATATATACAGTAGTGAAATCCCCCCTCTCTATATAAGTGATTTAAAATTTAATGGCATCACCGCTTCTCTTAATAAAGTGATATATTTTTAAAAAAGTGACATCAACGCTCTCTCTTATATATTGATTATTTCAGTAGTGACATACCCCTCTTTATATAAGTGATATATTCAGTGTGACATCACCTCTCTTTATATAAGTTATATTAAGTAGTGACATCACCGCTTTATGTGGGTTTACTGTGGGCTCCTTCTCTTTAATGTTTTCTCTCTGTTCTCTTTTTATGGTTAATTCCAGATTTTCCTCCCCCGATCTCCCATTTAAATTCTTTTGTGCTTTTCCCTTATAAGTGTATGGAGTTGTCGCTCTCATATATTTTTGTGTTTTCGGGCAAAGTTTCCTTTGGAAACGGGAAAACAAATTATTTTATTATTATTTTTTAAGGGTATTCTTGCATCTACCGCCTCCCCTTTATAAAAGGAATTTTGTAGACATTCCCCTTTTTATAAGA
>JAODAL010041909.1:0-35387 GCA_025379985.1 Phyllomedusa bahiana
ACCTAATCTAATGATCTATCTTCATATTTTTCAAGATTTTTTCAAGATAATTTACTAATGTTTACTAATGTTATCAGTGTGGTCTAGCTGTAGCCAGATGGACGCCAATTTTTGTGCCCAAGAAGTCTTATAAAACACCATTTGGGTTAGTGGTACTGTACAGTTTGTGACCTGTTCACTAATAATTGTTATTCAGATGGCTGTATTATTTCATTCTGTATGGTGTAGTCATTGTGCACAGTGTGACAGTGCATCACAAGACTGCAGAGAGCACCACTTCCCCACCACACTTACCCCATACCCACAGTCATTTTAACTCATAGATGAAGAAACAGACAGCCAATTTATTGTGATAGGTGGGGTCGGCCACAGCTTTATTAAAACATCACCGTTATCAATCAACTATCAAAACAGATCTGGGAACAAACAGCCACAACTGACACCTGGGAGGCATGAGACACCCCTTATGTACTTCCTCTCACCGAATCACCACCAACTGTGAGTTAAGAACTTCCAGAACACTAAAGAAGCAATACCAGCATGAGATAAACCAACCGTAAAACAGGGGGGGGAGGGTAGGAAGATGCTCCAGCCAGTCCTGCAGGCAAAAGGCCTTACCCTCCCCATACTTAAATATCTTTCCTTACAAACCACCTTCCCCCTCTGGCCAACCAGCATTCCCTTGGATGTAAGCTATTCCTTAACCTTTTCCTCGCCTTACTCTGCCCCTGTAATCAAGGTGCTCCTCCCTTATACAGTGCGGACCCTCATAGGATGGGGAGAACCAATATCTGATACCACACAGAGAGTCACCTGTCATAAGGTTCATGGTCAACTATTCACTAAAAAGGAGCTAAATGATGTTGGTGCTCTATGAAGGCCAGTCAAGCTCCTCTACACCAATAATGGAAGTTATTTAAATGGACTTACTTTTGGTATAGGAACATTGTCCGGCTGAGCTTTACTTGCCGGAGGATCTAGAAGGCCTGACTGTTTCCCAATTTTATCGGTCTTCTTTAGGCGGTGGTTCGAGGTCCAAGGCGGATGCAAGACGGCAGTTCAGCTCACAGAGTAGAGCGCATGAGGCTAGCCAGGCCTCTGGTGATGATAAGAATGAGGAAGTGGAGGAGGATGAGGAGGCAGGGGTGGACACCACTGGTACTGATTACCCTTCAGTGGTAAGAGGTTGGCACAGATTGCAGGAGAAGTAGGAGGAAAGGGAGGAAGATCCGGTTAGTGCCCCTCGACCCGGAGGCTTGGGAGATCCCGGCAGCATCTCACACATGAGTGCTTGGATGTTACATTACCTGCAGCATGATCCACGCATCAAGGCAGTAAAAATGAACAGCAGTTACTGGGTGGCCATTCTCAATGATCCACGTTACAAATAAAAAGTGAGCAATTTCCTTCCACCCACACAAATTGACAGTAGAATGCAGGAATTTGAGACAGTGCTCATTGACCAACTTGAGACATCTGTTGCGTCTTCTTCACATTCTAATGTCACGGTGGAACAGCGTCAGCAATGCGGTAGTAGTAGAATGGCATTTAGCCGCAGCAGCAGGCAGTGAGGCACAAGCGTACTCGATGACATTTTTCAATAGTTTTTTACTACCTCACCAATACCTGCAAGGCAGGGCAGCATTCAAACACACAGAGACCACCTTAAGAGCATGGTCCATGACTTCCTGCGGCTCAACACCGATGTTTTTGGGCTTAATCTGGACCCATTCAATTTCTGGGTGTCCAATCTGGATGAATGGCCTGAGCTTGCTCGACACGCCATAAAAGTTTTATCCTGCCCGGCAGCCAGCATTATCTCAGAACGCACCTTCAGCACAGCTGGCAGGGTGATAACTGACAAACGTATCCGTGAGAATGTGGATTGTTTGACATTTATCAAAATGAATCAAGCGTGAATCTCTGATGGTTTTGTTGCCCCGGTTGCCGAAGTCACCGACTAGTAAACTGTAGCAGGTCTTCTTCACAATGTGAAATACACATTCCATCAGTCATCTATTACCATCAGTCATTCATCAGTCATCAAGCAGGCTGCCATAATGCATCTATTAAGTGTTTCAGGGCCCCATACAGCCAAAACAGATAGGGCCCCCTACCATTACTAGTTCCTATTTTTTAAACATATTTGCGGGCTCCTTTTTGATTAGGGCCCCTGACAGGAGTACTGCCCGTACTGTCCTATTGACACCCATGATGGTAGCAGTCGCTATGGGGCCCTTCATCCTGAGGTGTCCCAAAAGCCCCTTTGACACATAAGAAACGCCGGAAATGAAAATGGCATATGGTAACTGGCAAGGGTGCCAATAGGACAGTGCTCCTGTCAGGGGCCCTAATCAGAAAGGAGCCTACTGATATGTTAAAATAGGAACTAGTAATTTAGCTGCATGTGACCCTGAAACAGTTAATAGATGATTGACGGCAGCCTGGCTACCACTGTACCCACTATAACTACGGCCCTGCCAGCTGACCCTCTATGTTCCCCATTGAGATGTTCTCACTGCCACCACATATATCACATGTTCTTGAGCCTTGGTGTAAATAGACATATGAGGGCTTTCTTTGAAGGACAAGATGTATTTTTCATGCTGCCATCAAATTACCATAAAATATTCTTGGAAACCGAAAAACACAATATGTAGGGTTTTCATTATGTACAAACATTTTCAATTTCTTAAATTGCACAGCAGCACCATTTTCGGAAACCAATACATTTTTTATTCTTGCACCTATGTACCTGAGTTAGGGTGCATTTTTTGTGGGCTCAAGTGTTATTTTTATCTGTCCCATTATTGGATAGTTGTGTCACTTTATATGAGAATGACAGCCCGAGAGCTGTTTTTTTTTTTTTTTTCTGTGCACTGTGATAGGTAAGGGCTTGTTTTTTGCGGGATGATTTTATTTTTTTATTGGTATAATTTTAAGGGGGACAAGAATTTTAGTTAAGTTTTAAATTCGATTTTTTAAAAGGAAGGGTGAAGAAAATACTGCAATCCTAGTAGTGTTTTTTTATTTTAATTTTTAATAATGCTCACCATACAGCATACCCGATGAGTAAGTTTTACTCCTTGGGTAGATACGATTATGGCGATACCCAGTTTATATAGTTTACATCGTTTTTTTTTTATGTTAACCCCTTAAGGACCCGGCGTTTTTTTTTGTTGACAAGTTCGTTTTTCCCTCCTCGCCTTCCCAGAGCCATAACTTTTTCATTTTTCCACCTACATAGACATATGAGGGCTTTTATTTTGCGGGACAAGATGTACTTTCTAATGGTGTTATTCACTGTACTATAGAATATACTGGGAAACCGCAAAAAAAATTCCAAATGGGACAAATTGTAAAAAAAAAAACGTATTTTCGCCATGTTTGTGGGTGTTTTGCTTCTACTGCGTTCAATCTTTGGTCAATACAATGGGTTCTCTGTATTCTACAAGTTGATATGCATCCGACAATACCAAACATGTAGGGTTTCCGTTTTGTTTTGGTACTGTAAAAAAATTCCAAACTTTTTCTATTTTTGAAATTTGCGCCTCGGCGCCAGTTTGTGCGACCAATAACTTTTTTGCACTAACACCTATGGACATCAGTGAGGTGGCATTTCTTGCAGGCTGAAGTGTAATTTTTATTGCTAGCAGTTTGGAATGCATGCAACTTTTTTGATCACTTTTATTCCATTTTTTAAGAGAAGTAAAATGACGGAATTTTTTTTCTTCTACGGTGTTCAGCGTACGGGATAAATGATGTTATATTTTTATAGATCGTACTTTTTCGGATGTGGTGATACCAAATATATGTAACTTTTATATTATTTTATTGTTTTTATTTGTAAAATGGGGAAAGGTGGGTGAATTGAACTTTTAATACTTTTTTTTTTTTTAAACTTTATTTATTTATTTTTTTACTTTAACATTGAGTCCAACTAGGGTGCTTGACCACTAGGTGGCGCGATTGTCAATACACATAGACAATGCATTAGACTGTACCAAGATGGCAGTTTTCCCACTTCCTGTCTGCGGACGGAAGTGGGGCAAACCAGGACATCGGAGTGACGATCTTCATTCATTCAGACACCGCGGCCATCTTCGCCGCAGCATCTTAATGGTTAAACAGCGTGGGCGGGCGACGCTTCCCGATCGCGCTGTAATACTGGAATAAAGAAAGCTGCTTTTAATCCCTCCACACTTAGAAAGCATATGATCGCACTCACTGGAATTTTACGTTTCTTACTCTAGAGAAATTTGTTTTCTCCGGCCCCATCTTCTCTACTATTCACGCCTTACTGGTGCAGCCAATTTTGGTCTCCCTGACAGAGCCCCATTTTTGAAATCTGACATGTGTCACTTTATGTGAGAATAACTTTTTTATACTTTTACTTATCCATGTGATTCAGAGATTGTTTTCTCATTTCATACTGTAGATTAATTTAGTAAGAAATTTTGATCCATACGATCCTTGTTTATTTCTGAAAACTATCAAAATGTTGTATACATTTTGAAAAATTTGCCACTTTCAAAGATCAAAAACAGCTATATAGCTATATCACACAAAATAGCTAATGACTAGCATCTACAGTACCATATATCTACTGGTATAATTTTTAAATGTTTTTAACGGCCGCAGACTTGCGGCTGTCCAGAGTATCTGAAGAGACATCATACTGCCTGTGCGGCCTGATGATATCACACCACCTTCCTATGGGGGATATTTACCTGCCTGTGGGGGGCAAATACCTGCCTCTACCTGCCTATGAGGCAGATATACCTGCCTATGGAAGGCATATGCTGCCTATACCTGCCTATGGGAGACATATACCTGCCTATATCTGCCTATAGAGGATATTTACGTGCCTATACCTGCCTATGGAGGACATATACATGCCTATATCTGCCTATTCGGGACATATACCTGCCTCTAGCTGACTATACCTGCCTATACCTGCCTAGAGGGGATATATACCTGCCTATACCTGCCTATGGGGAACATATACCTGTCTATACCTGTCTAGAGAGGACATATACCTGTCTATGGGGGACATTAAACTTCCTATGGGAAACATTAAACTGCCGATACCTGCCTATACTTGCCAATGGGTGATATAAAACTGCCTATACTTGCCTATGGGGGACATTAAACTGCCTATACCTGCCTCTGTAATTTTATTGGTATCCATTTTTAATTTAAAGTATTTTCCACCTTAGGCTTATGCTGGAGTCAATAAGTTTTCCCAGTTTTTGTGGCAAAAGTAGGTGCCTCAACTTATTTTCTGGTCGGCTTATACTTGAGTATATACAGTAGTTTTTAATTTTTACACAATAAAAAAGTGTTTGTAAAAATTGTGCTTTTATGTCGTCATAGTCTGGCAGCCATATTTTTCTATATGGACCTTTGTAAGGACTTGTTTTTTGCTGGATGATTTTGATGCTTTCAACCATTTTGGGTTTCATATGATGCTGTGGTCACTTTTTATCAAGGTTTTTGGGAGGTGGAATGAACAAAATGCCGTAATCATTGAACTGTTTTTATTTTTATTTTTCACAGTGGTCACTGTGTGGTATAAATGTCAGGTTAATTTTATTGAACAGGTCGATACAATTACAGCATTACACAAGTTGTATTTTTTTTTTTTTACTGCTTTTACACAATAAAAACACTTTTATTTAAAAAATAAAATACGTTTTTGCATCGCCATAGCTTTTTTATTTTTTTGCGTACAAAACTCTGTAGGGACTTTTATTTTGCAGCATGGGTGGACATTTTTATCAGTACCGTCTTTGTGGGACAAGACTTTTTGATCGCGTTTAAATCTGGTGGGAGTCAGAGTGTAGAAAATACTCCAATACTAGTAGATTTTTTCATTTTAATTTTTAATGGCGCTTGCCGTGCAGCATACATGAAATGCTAGTCTTACTCCATGGGTCAATACGATTATGGAATTACCAAATTTATATATATATTATATATATATAATATATATATATATATATATATATAATATATATATATTTTTTTTTTTTTTTTAATGCTGTAGCACTCTAAATAAAAAAGTTTTTATGGTGAAAGACAATATTTATGCATTACTACCTTCTGATAGCCTTAACTTTTTATTTTTCAGTATACAGAATTGTGTACGGCTTTTTTTTGTGGGATTGACGTTTTCATTGGTACCACTATTGCATTTATGTGACTTGGATCTATTTTCGGTCCTGCAGGATGAACAAAAAATGCAATTTTGTGACCGTTTTTTTTTTTTTTACGGCGTTCATTGTGCAGATTAACCCCTTAACCCACCTGGACGTATGGGTACATCCAGGTGGCGTTAAGGAGATGTGTAACAGGATCGCAGCACAATCCTGTTATACAGCCCCCAGGTGTTTGCGGCCAACTGCAGCTAAAAACCGGCAGTTACAGCGCGGGGGGAGGCGTCACCCGCCCACACTTTTTAACCATTTACACTGCGGCAAAGATGGCTGTGGCATCTAAACGAATGAGAACCGGTGCTGCGCACCGTTCCTTGCTCCTTTCGGAGCCCCTGCGGTGTCATTGAAGAGTTCCGATAGGTGAACATGGCAGCTGGGAGCCTTGTGAAGGCCTCCATCGCTGCCATGTTCTCGTTTGCCCCACTTCTGACCCCAGGCAGGAAGTGGGGAAAACACCATCTTGGTACAGCCTAATGCATTATCTATGCAATGCAGTAGGTTGTATTACTGATCGCGCCCCCTAGTGATGAAGCGCCCTCGGGGGACTCAATGTTATAGTAAAAAAAAAAAATTAATTAAAGTATAAAAAAAATTAAAAAGTATTAAAAATTCAAATCACCCCCCCTTAAGCCATTTTACAAATAAAAAAAAAAAAATAAAATATTAAAAAAGTCGGATCTATAAAAATATCACATTATTCATCCCGTACGCTGAACACCGGAGAAGAAAAAAAATTCCAAACGCCAAAATTGTTTTTTTTTGGACATTTCATGTCCAATAAAATTTGGAATAAAAGTTATCAAAAAAGTCGCATGCATTCCACACTGCTAGCACTAAAAGTATGCCCACAATGCACCCTCACTAACATCCATAGGTGTTAGTACAAAATTAATTGGCCGCACAACGGCACCAAGCCGCAAATTTCAAATATAGAATACGTTTGGAATTTTTTTACGCCACCAAAACATTATTTTTTTTTACATTTTGCTCCACTTTGGATTTTTTGCGGTTTCCCAGTATATTCTATGGTAATATGAATAACACCTTTAGAAAGTACATCTTGTCCCGCAAAATAAAAGCCCTCATATGTCTATGTAGGTGGAAAAATAAAAAACGTTATGGCTTTTGTAAGGCGAGGAGGAGAAAAATGAAGAGTCATATTATTTTTTTTTGGAGGTGTTAAAGGGTTAAATAACGTGACAGACTCATAGGTTAGGTAGTGATGTGCGGGGATACCAAATCTGTGTTCTTTATTTTTTTTTTCATCTTTTTGGGATGATTGACCTTTGTAAAGGGTGGCATATCTATTTTATTTTTTGTGCTTGTCTTTAACTTAAAAAAAAAAATTCACTTGTCTGCAGATCACTGTTACAAAACATAACAGTATATACTGTAGCTGTACTGCTATATATTGTAAACTGTCGGTTGACCGTGGAAGCTAAGGGGTTGTTCTTGACTGAGAGAGCATGGAGCCCAGTTTTAACATACAGCTTCTTGCCTGCTTGGATCGTGTGGGTTCCGCTTGTGAGGTTGCATAACCGTCATGGTGTACCCATACATCAACTTGCAGGAACCCCTTCTCGCCTATGACGTATGGGTATGTCAAATGTCAGAAAGGGTTTTTGGTCCCGGTAATATCAATTATGCTTTTAATTGTTTTTAAAAATATTTTTTTGTATCTGTAAAATGGCAAAAGGGGAACAAAAAAAATATTATGTATATATATATATATATATATACCATATATATATATATAATATATATATATACTATCTATATATCTATATATATAAATATATATAATATAATATAATATATTTTTTTATTTTTTAAGGGGTGTAAAAATTAAAGATTCAAGCCATCTCCCCTTTTGATATTTTACTGATACAAAAAATAAATATACATAATATATTTTTTATTTTTTTACTTTAATATTATGTCCCTCTAGAGTATTTGACCACTAGGGGGTTGATTGTCAGTACATCCTTCTCCATTGTATTAAAAATGCAAAAGAATGTACCAATATGATAGTTCCATTACTTACTGCCGGGAGAAGGAAGTGATAGAAAGTAAAACATGGCAACTATGGAAATCTTCGCTAGGCAAAATAAACTGAATAGCACCCAACGACCATTTTGTGCCGATTCATTTAGTTGCTGCAACCATGATCATAGTGGAGTCTTAAGGGTTACACAACAGGGAACAGAGCTGGCTCTGTTCCCTGCTGTTAGCAGTCATGTGAGCTGCAATTAGCAGCTGACCCCAGCCTCCTATATAGTGAACTTATAAAGTAATCCTGCATAGAACCCTACCTGCATCAGGCCACACCCGTACTCCTTGTGTCAGTAAGTGGTTAGTATGATCTGTTTTCATTTACTGCTTGTACATAGTGGTTTATAGATGATAGATCTGATCCCTGATGATGTAATCAGTGTTTCTGAAATGTGTGGGTTTGAGATTAGGCTATGAACCAACAGCAGATTGGTCTGTGTTAGCTGTTTCTAGTTTTTTATTTAGTTGACCACATATTTCTGCAGTTATTTTACTGTAGTTTTTATGGTTACATGCATTTACATTACAGCAGTGACTTTACAGGGTTCATATAATGTCCGCACTTTCCAATTGAATATGAATTTTGTTTGATTTATTTTTCATTAACTTTTTATCCATTCTGATCATACACTTATTGTTAGATGTATTTGTTAATCATGTACTGTTTATAGCTCATGGATTGTTCATAGATCATGTACAGCCTTTGACTCTCTTGTGTCCCTTTTCTTCTATGTATTATAAATTATGCATGAATGATATCAATAAACCGTACTTTTAAATGTACTGCTATCTATTTGATGTGTTGCCTTGATATTTTTGTAATATTGTCACGGTCCGTGCCACGTTCCTGTCCTTCGCCGCGGCCTCTGCTGTCACCGTGTATGTTCCTATCGCCGCTGCTTCCCACCTGCAGTTGCTGTGCAGCTTTTCCTTGCTGGCCATGCTGCTCCTCCATCTTGGCTGCTGCCCTACTCCTTGTTGCTCTATAGAGGGCGGCGGCCACATCTTCCACTCATTTATTCCCATAGTGTGCAGCGGGGTTGGGCTTCCTCTGCCAATCCCCTTCCACCTGTGGGTTTATAGCCTGCTCCTTTCCACAATCCTGGCCTGATCCTTGATGTTGCATGTTGTGTTGTTGGTGGCTTATGTTGTGTTGTTGTCTCTTGTTATAGTTGGTTGTTGCTGTGTGTTTTCTTATATTGTTTGTTAGCAGTCCGGTGTGCACATGCTGTCTTGTTTGTGTCCTTGTGGTATCCTCTATATTTGGTTAGTCTCTATGTTGGTCTCCTTGTGTCTTTGTCTGTGAGTTTCCTTGTCTTGTTCTCTGTCTGTGTTTTTGCACTGGTTGTGCCTTGGTTCCTTGCCTGAGTTTAGCTTAAGTCTCTGCTGGTCTCTGCTTATGTTCTTGGTGTTTCCAGCTTGTCTATGTATTGTTCCTTTGCCCTGCGTTTAATCCTCCTGTTTGGCATCCATTTTGTCCTGTCTTGGTCTGTTTGTTTGTACCTGCACATATCTGTACCTAGTCTGCCTTATCTTTGTTCCTATTCTGTTGGTGCCTAGCTTTGGCACTTCTGGCCTGTCTGGTCAGCTGCCGCTGCTGGGGACTGCTCTGAGGTAGCACCTGGTGGCTGTCGGGGTAAGCCATCCTTGCCATCTAAGGCTCTGTGAAGATGCCCGATGGCCACTTAGTTACACCCTCTTGGAGCAAGCCTGGCAGTGGCCCAGTGGGTCCACTACCTGGTTTAACCGCTCATCCGTTACAAATATGAATTAATACAGTACAACAACCCTTTTCATTATGGATTTGATCAGTACTTACTTTTTCAATAGTCGAGCTTTTTATAAACTTATTAAGTTCGATAAACATTGTTTAGGTGGTTTACAAAAAATCTGATGTTTAGATGCCTGTTACAATTCATTTTGCACCTTTTTTGGCACAAAAAAATGTAAATTTAATGTTATCTGATTTAATTTATTGCTGGTGCTAGATCTGACTTTTCATGATTATTGCTTATACATTAAAAGGGTTGTCTCACTAGAAAGATTAGCATTAAACATATAGGGACCAGTAATTGAAGATACTTTTCAAATATATTGCTTCATTTTTTTGGCTTTGTTGAGAAGATAATTTATAATTTATCAGCTCTGAGTGCACATAGGTTTCTCTAGTTACCATCCTACTCTCCCCTTCTCTCTCTGCTCTGTCTTATCTGATAGCACGGATGATGGTCAGGTGCCTGCACATTGAGAACAAAGTGTGTTATCTCACACAAGTAATTAGTCTCCTTTCTCTCTTTACTTTGAACTCTGTACTTAAAGATAAGATCTAAAAACTCTTGTGTCAGTGATTTTAGAAAAGGAGCTTATATGCTAAGCACTGCCATAGAAGCAGTCGCAGCCTGACCAGAATCAGACAGAATGCATCTAAATCTGCTTCTGGCTCTGAAACGGCATGGCGAGACAACCAAGCTTTGCAAAAACCAAGAAAATTAGTAAATAATAGTGATTCCTCCCATAGTAAAGGACACAAACCGTTAAATGTGATATGTTTCTTTTTAATATACTAATGATAAAGCATAAATATAAAGAAAATAGGGAACAGAACAGCAATCAAAAAGCAGTTAATTTCAAGAAGTCAGGCAGCCACAAATTTCCAGTTGATCAAGATAGGTCTCAAAACTTCTAGAAGGTCTCATCTACTAACATATTTCATAACCTATAACTTGTTATGCTTAAACTTTCAAAGAAAAGGTATCCTTGAAGGCATTTATATTAAATATATCCCCTTATACCTGCAAAGAACCACACCTTTTATACTGAAAACTAAGTAATTATATTTTTACACTTATGCACTAGACACAAATTAAAGGGGTTGTCCTCTTTAGATAATTGAATTATTCTCTTGACAATAACCTGATAACAAAGGGCCACATGTATGAAAACTTTTTAGGTCTAAAACTCACTTTGTTGCCCATAGCAACCAATCAGAACGCCCCTCTCATTTTTTCAGAGCACTATATGACATAAAAGGGGAGCTCTGATTGGTTGCTATGGGCAACAAAGTGAGTTTTAGACCTAAAAAGTTTTCATACATGTGGCCCAAAGTGTCCACCTGTTGGAATCCACAGAAATCAACAGAAATCTCTGAGCAAAATAGACAGTGTTTAATTTCCCTGCAGTATCCACCACAGGAGAAGTTGAAGTTTGTCTCTTTAGGTGACTTTTCAAAATAAGCAGTCCTGTGTGTGTGAACATGAGGACTACCTCTTTTTTAGCCATTATATGATTTATATCTGGAATTTTTATCCCTCCACAGATTTCACCTCTATTTCTTGGTTTTCCCTGAGCTCAGCTCCAGAATGAGTCTAGCTGCTATGATGTGTCCCATTACTGTACACACAGAGAAAAGGAGATCCTGCTCCACATCTCATTGTAGCACATCCACATGAGCACCTGCAGCAGCATAGAGGGCATTGCAGAGCAGTAATGAGCAGTGTAAGATATAAATCCAGCACTGGGGTGAGGCATAACACCTGCTTGGTTAAGCAGGGTCTCTGTTTCACTGATCTCTGCCTCTGTTTTTCTTTTTTCATTAGTTCGCGTCCCCTCCTTCCTCCATAGACTTTTATGGGCAGCACGTATCCAAAAAATTTAAAGAGAAGTGGAGAGATGACTTATATTTTATTAGAGATAACTCCTTCTCCACTTATGTTACAAAGTTTCTTATGTTCATTTGCACTACGTATGAAACAGCTGCTAAAACATCATTACCTAACTAAGCTTTATATAGGTCCCTTTAAAATCAATTGGTTGTCTGTGTAATACTGGACATGGAAGGTCCACTAGAGCAAGAGACACTGATAGCATCTGCTTACTGTAATATGGGATTCTTCCACTATTAACTTAGAATTCTCTAACAGGTTATATCAAAATGGGTTGGATATCTTCTTGAACTAGTTGATGACCACCCATAGACTATTTATGTCTGAACTGTGGTCATTTAACTCTTCACAGTCATTTTAGATTCAATTGGGAGTTCACAGCCGCAGCCAGGCTCTCCACTGAGAAGGCTGGGATAGATTGTTACCATCCTTACCTACTTGAGTGTTGTTTTTCCAGTACTTAATGGTAAATAACCTGGCCAGGAACTGGTTTGAGCAAATGAAGAGGATTCTCCATAAATTGTCTAAGTAAATTAGATCACACAGGAAGGAGATTTATGGTTAACTATGAAGCAGGATGTAATAAACTCTTGACATAAATATTTAAAGGAGGTGTCAGGATAACAAAGAAAAGTGTGACTTTTTTTCTCCAGACAGTTCCAGTTTTGTCTAATGCCTGCTAATACATCCTTCTTTTGATTGGGGACGAGCTGTAATTCCAAATACCATCCACAAACAAAAGTGGTGCTGTATTTTGGAGAAGAAGAATACACAGGCCCTTCTATCTGATCCTGGGCAACTCCTTTAAATTGTAAGTGATTACTCAGACCTACTTCTCCTTGTGACCTACAATGAATATGACGGCTTTATAGTCATTAAGGTCACTCTCTGCCGTTCTCTTCTTAACCTTGCAGGAATCAATAACAAAACCTTCAGCAGTTAGAACCTTCCTGATGAAATCCTCATCACATGTCAAAGCATGGAGCCTGTCTTTCCCGACTATGAAATATGTTTTATATAAAGACCCAATAATTATTAGGTGTCCTCCAGATTTCAGCAACCTTGCAAACTTCCTGATGTGTCTCCTGTATTCGTCATGATCTCTGCAGATATTTTCTAGGAGCCAAGCACTGATGATACAATCTGCTGGAGGTAAGACCATCGGATCCATTATATTTTCTTTCTCAAGGTCACATTTGATAACATGTTGAACTGCTGATCTCACTTTTTCTTCTCTGTCCTGTAACGGGTCACTGGAAGAAATAGGAGAAATAAAGAATGTTATTATTCCACAATCAACATGAATAAAGCCCAGTAGTTTTGTCTAGATCATTGACTTCTATTAGTGATGAAAATACTTGATATTAACCATGGCTGTTGTCAAGCTAATACTGTGCCCTTCTAGAAATGCCTAAAATTACAGGACCATAAAGATGAGAAAATTGGTCACAGTGTAGATTTTGATACGGACTTTGAAAATTTGATCGTGAATACAGTATACTAACATAATAAAGAAGTGGAAGATCTGTGTTGAACAGTTATGACAGTAACAGTAGGCTTCTCCCACAGTTTAGATAAATACTTCACCTGTTTCCTTCTATCCCTGCATGCATTATTGTTGCATGTCCCCAGTCAAATGCTCCTGTCCGTGTGTTCAGCCATCTTTTCAGTTCCAGGATACATCGGTCTTTGACCTTCAGGATTATGATGTATTTGAAAAACTCGCAAGCTGCATAAAGATGATGAATCATAGCACTAACACTGAGGTCAATCAAGACACCTCCTTTAATATGACCTGTAGAAACATTTTTCAAAAATTGAAAATCTCTAAAATGTTAAAACCTTATAAATATTGTAGATAAAAAATGACTTCTGTCTATATCACTTCAATCAAAGTCTGCAAGGATTTGTTTCCTAATGGCCAAATATAAGAAAAACAGCACAAATAATCCTGTTCTATGGTGGTTAGATTTGTATAATAAATGCTTCTTACAGTGAAACACTGTCATATAAGAGTGTACACCTCATACTAAATTTATTTATCTCCTAGGCACCAAGTAAAAAATGAAATAATATACTCAACTTCCCCCAGTCCCTGGTTTCACCAGCATGTCTCTCTGGTCTTCTGTTCCACTGTATAACAAGAAGTCTTCCTGGGGTCCGGTTACACCAACAGTTGGACTATAAATTGTTGAGGCAAATAAGCACTTCATGAACGTGCAAATAACTGTTTATTTTAATCAAAACTACATATTTGGTGTCACAAAGACACTTATAATGAAGGAACTTGACAAAGTGTCCTTGAAACATGTTTTGGTTAAAATAAAAAGGAATTTGTTTATTCAGGGAGTACAAGCGCTTATTCGACTTGTCGATCTGTAGTCAAGTTATTAGTCAAACTGGACCCTGAGAAGATTTCTTGGTCTACAGTGTATCCTATCTATCCATCCAGCACTGTTCTGGCAGGTAGAGATGCACGAGGAAGCAGTGGGCTCCATTGGAGTTCTATACTGACTATCCAGAATTTGGTCAAGTTGAGAGTTGTGCCTTCCTCAAGCACAACAGAAAAAAGTAAGTATATAATAGTGTAAACTCACTGACTGATAATTCATAATGTTATTACATTAAGGAGCATTTGTTTTTCTCTCGTTTTTCCATCACTTCTTTGTGAAGACATCACCCTTGGGGCCGCTGATTGGCTTCAATGGCCACCGTTCAGAGATTATCACCTCCAAACAGTCCCTGCTATTTCTCTACACTCCCAATGTGTTTCTTCCTGGAATATAGTTGGGATCCATTAGGGAAGAATCACCTAAGTAAAAATTCCAGACGAGGGTCAGATCCATATATATATATGTATATACGCGGGGCTGCTGATAAGTCTTTGGCTTTTTGTTCTTTTTTTTGTGTCTATGGTAACAAATGCTACATTACATGAAAGCCTTATGTGTGTAATGTATGCTTTCAAAATATTTCAGTTCTTGTGATATGACCCAATTCTGTAGTCTCAAAATCACTAAAGCAGTACAACAACATTTGGAGCATGATATACAATTTAGCTAATAAAAATATTAAAATCTCTGATGGTGTCCTAGGCGTTAATGAATCCTGTGCATTTTATATCTAGAAAGTATTTTCTTTATTTGAACGGTAACATATGGAAATTAAGTTGTATTTCTATTAACAACAGTTAAAGGGGTTGTCTCTCTACATTGATTCCTCTCACCTCAGTCCTTTTTTTTTGGTTTCACTTTGAACTCAGTGGCGAGTTTACTGGTTTCAACTAGGCTGCAGTAGCAGCCAGGTCTGTAGCTATAGCAACCAGTGCCGGCCGCCTATCATAAGAGATTAAACAGGTCTGTAGCTATAGCAACCTGAGGAGCTGATGCAGCCCATACAGGAGGGGATATCTCAGAATAGGTAGGAGACTGTTAATGGACATATATTGAAAAGTGACTTGCTTTTGCAAGATCTTTAACATAAAAACAGCAATCCTTGTAGTGAGACAACCCCTTTAAAGGACATCAGATGCACAACCACAATGGAACAAATTGTAAACTATAAATTGAAAAAAATAAAATTTTAATACAATCTTTCATCATCCTCAATAAGTCTTTTATAATCTTGAGATTATTGAGGGAGAAAAAGTGATTATAACCCCAGAGATCCTAAATTGCCTTCTCTAATCTCCAACACCCAGGAACCAAAATACAAAAGGTTTACCCAAATGGTATTTAGCTATTAACTAATAATTGTTCAAAGCCAATGTATTTAACTCCTATCTCCCCAAACAAAAGAGAGAGCCAGAATGAAGCCCACCACCCTTCCTCCCTTCTCATTCTTCTCATGATGGGTAGGTGTTGGTCTAGATACAAAGTGAATATGATAGTGACACACTGCTGGTATTGTAAGGATAAAGATTGTTCTATTCCTAAAGTGTAAAGAAAATATTAGACTAGCTTCATAAAGAAAAATCATAATGCATACACTCTTTTTAAGCTTTTTTAAGGCTTTCAATAGGAAATATTAATGTGTCCTCTCTAAATACCATTTCAGCTTTACCAGAAAAGTAATCCTCCAGATACCGTCGGGAATCAAAGCCGTGTTCATAGTAGCACTTATAGGAGCAGGAATCCATAGTCTAGTCTTGTGTTACAGGAGTGACTGCCAATACACCGGAGATCAAGGGCTTTATATACTTGCTAGGAATCCATCTACTTATAGGCATGTTTGCAGATAGTAAGAACTTATAAAATAATATTTTATTATCTCCACGAGTCAGTCATGGGGAGATGTTGTGTTAAAAGAATTAATGACATACAAATAAACCACTCTGCTTATTGATAAAGTGACAATGAGAGAATGCATGAGGAACAGTATGTAACAGGGGAAAGCATGCAAAGCAATCAATGTGGAGGGAGACAGTCTATGGGAGGGGGTACAAGGGACAGTCTGTGATAGAGATGATGGCATAGGGAGCAGTTTGTGTGAATGAAGAGAGATGGGTTGCAGTAGGTAAGAAAGAAGAGGCAAAGGGAACAGTCTGAAACAATGGGGATAGAAGGGTCTGTTTTAAAGGGGCGGCATAGGGAGCAGAATATTAATAAAAAAAGGGTAGGGAAAATTGTCTGTGTTAGAGAAGGGGCATACAGAGCAGTGTGTGTGAAATGGGACCATTGGGTGTTATCTGTGTGACAGATTGGGACATATGGCAGCAGTTTGTGTAAGAGGGACATGGTAAATACATGTGTACTGGATAGAAGTCTGTATGCAAGAGGAGGACGGGGACAGTCTATATAAGGGAGGAGGCATGTATGAAGTCTGTGTGAGAGAGGCATGGTAAATATATGTGTGATATGGTGGCATGAACAGCAGTCTGAGATGGAGAAACAATATGTGAGTGAGAGGGGTATGGAAAGCAGTCTGTATGCAAGAGGGGGATGGGGACAATCTGTGTGACATGGGGTCAAAAGAGGAGTCTGCAATGTACAGAAAGTGATGTTATTATACTTTACTTAAATTTATGGTTTTTGTGCTGTGAGAAATGTCTGTTGGACTCTATGTGACTTGGCTAAACTTTCTTAGCTTGTGTTTGCTGATGTTCTTAAAAGTGTTAATTCATACCTGCTCTGAAAATATATAAATGAGTTCACAGCCACTCAGCCTCAGTGGGAAGGGTTCCCATAGCAACTGGACCAGAGGGGGAGGAGGGTGAAAAAGTTATAGGTAAAGGTAAATTTAGTGAAAAGAGGTGAGTAGTAGTTTTGGAGTTCTCTGACAGCTAGTCAGGGCTTAGCTGCCCCCTGGGCTCTAGAAATCGCTCATAAGGGACCTTAAAAAATGTGGGAATGACTGCTCCTGTGATCTATTGCTACTCATGTGTTTAACATAATCTCCTGGAAGTAAAGTGGTGTGTTTTGAATTCAAGTTAACTCTTTGCCTCCTGTCTTTTCATTCTGTACCTTTAAACACCAAGGGCACCTCATCCACCCCCCATAGGCAGTTGAGCGCTACTACCACCAATATAGTGTGCCCCAGGGAAATTATTCCACCAGTCATCCTAAGTGTAAACCCCCTCTTCACTGGTACCGGTCTTACCGCAGTCTCAAAAACTGCTGTTCTATACATTTTGGCAGAGGGGTGCAGATTAGTTATGTTTAGATATATCACACATAAACCCAAAATAATGAGCTGGGAGCCCAGAGTAAATGACACACACATCGTAAATGAGCGTATCAGAGACTGACTTTATTGTTGTCGATGATCCAATTTATATAGTGAAAATTTCGTCACAATGTCTGGAATTAATTGTTTCCCATTCGCTTAAAATTGTATCTAATATCATGTTATATAAGTAACCTATGGGCAAAAAAAAGTGAGTTTTAGACCTAAACAGGTTCATACATGTGGCCCTAAATGTCCTGCCAATAACCCACATCTGTTTCTGAAAACCAAAATTGCACAGTATAATATTCTTAGTATAATGAGACCCAAGTACAATTCTCACTAACCCCATCATGACTGCCCTATAAAGTAGTGCTTCCACCTGTTACCTGTACAATTGCCACAACACCGATGCTAAAGGAGCAGGAGAGGCATCAGATGTGTGAGATAATGAAGGATGAGGGAGCTGTCTGTGTGGTAAATACGGAATGGTAGGTAATCTATGCAAGAGAGATTGTGGTCAATAGCAGTGTGAAAGAGGAAGGCACAGGGAACTGGGGAGCAGGATGTGTGAAAGAGGAGGAATGGAGAACAATATGTGAGAAAGAAAAGGCCAATGGAGCCGTCGGCAAAAAGGGGAGTAGGAGAGAAGGATGTGTTAGAAGGGGACCAGTCAATAAGACATAAGGGTAATAAACATTGTCTCTTAGTAAATGGCATAAGATGAAGTGTGTTGTGAGAAGGGACCATGGGAAGCAATCTGTGTGAAAGATGGGGACATGAGACAGTAGTCTGCATGAGGGGGTATGGTGAAAAGTTAGTGACAGACGGGGCATGGTGGCTATACATGCAATATGTGTTAAAAAGTGGGTGTGGAGAGAATTCTGATATACACAACCATGGAGAAATAACTCAAAAAGTATCCCTTACCCAATCTAATATTCTAGCCATACAGACCTGGGTACTGCTAAATACATCCATCACACTTTTCATCATTTTCATCACACTCAATCTTATCACCATAACCATGCTGTACAAGGCAGACTTCATTCCCAGCCCAGGAATAAAGTAGAAGTAGGGAGCAGTAGGGATTGTTGGCAATGTTTATCTGGGCTACATATTGTGCACTCTGGCTGCTGACAAGTCACTTTGAGGGCACTTTAAAGCTATTGCTTCATTCACATCACATTTTGGCCTTACGTTTAAGGCATCTGTTGAGCTGCCATGCTGGCAGAGTATGGTCTTACACAATACTATACAGCATCAAAGCTTGCACACATACAGACAAATGGTACCAACAAATATCCAAACAATGCTCATGTAGTGGCAAAGAGTCATCAGGGTGTCACACTGTGCTTTGTAGGGCAAACCTTTGACACTATGTGAGCACTGTACAGCGTTATGTGAGGACTGTACGATAGGGCTCTTTGTGAGCACTATATAGTATGGCACTATGTGAGGACTGTATGATATGATCCTATGTGGGGATATGGCACTATGACAGGACTGTACCATATTGCACCTTGGGAGAATTTTGTAATGACTGTACATTATGGCACTATGTGGGGACTGCAAGGTTTCCTCTATATGAGGACTGTATGGTAGGGCTCTTTGTGAACACTTTATGGTATGGCACAAGGTAAGGACTGTACATTATGGCATTATGTGAGCTCTGTACTGTATGGTTCTACGGGAGTACTGTACAGTACGGCACTATGTAAGAAGTGCACGGTATGGCTTTATATAAATCCTTTACAATATGGCTACATATGAGCTCTGTATTGTATGGCACTATTGTGGTTCTGTACAATTTGACACTATGTGAGCACTAGTGCAGTATGGCACTATGTAAATACTGTTCAGTATAGCTCTATGTAAGCACAGTATGATATGGCTCTATGTAAGCACAGTATGATATGGCACTATGTGAGGGCTGTGCAGTATGGCTTTATGTGGGGACTGTACGGTATGGCACTATGGGCATTGTTTGGCTTTCATTATAGGCCCTGTAATCCCTTCATATACAAAAGAATAACAAAGTCCATTTTTTCAAGATTCATAAAATCTCAAGTAAATATTGAAAGTTCTTGAATCAGCAGAATCTAATCATCTGATGTCTTATGATTTCTTTGTCAACAGTAACAGTGTTTTTTGTTTAACAGCTTCATCTTCTGCAAACAGTGACAGCACCTGAGGATAAGATGAACTTATCTAACACTAACGGCAAAATATACCTAGAAAATACAGTCATACAGCGAAGGTCTTGTTATGTAACCCTTTCAGAACACACTATCACCATTGATGGTCCCTCCAAATATGTGCTTGTTCTCAGCACCCAGCATGTGGTCACATGGGACCGGCAGCTGTGTAGTCGGATAAAACAGGGTGCGTGGCCGTAATTGACAACTGGGATCTCATGAAATGGTCGGAATCAAAAAAACTCCAATCCTCACCATGTACACCGTGTAGTCGATTGCTGGATTACAAGGGATTCTGTTCCTGAATGATCAATCCTTGGGATGGTCTGATGAGTCCTGACCGGCGATAATCCCTAGCAATATTTGAGGCATTAATGGAAACCCCAAGAAACTCCTGTGTGTAGAAGAAGACTTCATTAAAGAGAAAACATTGTTACTGTTGACAAAGAAATCACAAGGACTCAGAAGATTAGATTCTGCTGCTTCAATGATATATTTACTCCTAGAGATATTTTATGAACCTTGCAAAAAAATTTACCTTGGAATAATTTTGTATATTTAAGGGATTTCTGGGCCTATAATTAAAGACAGACAATGTCCATAGTGCATTGCCATACCGTCCTCACATAGAGCCATACTGCCCAGCCATCAAGTAGTGCCTTATCATAAAGTACTCACATAGAGCCATACCATACTGTGCTTGCATAGAGCTATAGTGAACAGTTTTTACGTAATGCTATACTGCAAAGTGCTCACATAGTACCATATATATACATATGGCCACTTACTGGTACAAAACCCGTAGTAACACAGTTTGTTGGACCAACCTTTTGCCTTCATGAATGCCTCAATTCTAGTTGGCATAGCTTCGTACACAGGTTTGCAAAGTCAATTGTACAGGGGCCCAAAGGTGCCAAGAAAATAAATTCACCACACCATTTGGATACTACATCTCACATAGTGCCTCACGTTGTAGCCAATAGGATGTCATCCATGCTTTCACTATAGTTTCCAATCTACCCTACCCTGAATGCCAAGTATAATCACAATCTCAAAACAGGCACGTTTTCCAACTCTACATGTCATTTCGAACAGTCTTGCAAATTGGATCCTCAGTTGTCCTGGGGCTTAGCTGAAAAGCCATACAACCGCCCCTGTGTCTCTTTGTAGCCCAACATGCCTCCCTAGGTCTCGGCCTACTGTACAATGTCGTTCAGAGGTATGTCTCTTTCCCTACCATGAATTGTACGGGTGGCTATTGTAGTCACTGTGCCTTCGTAATCCATAACATCATGCCCCTACCTTTGACTATGCATCAACCACGCATTTCAACCCACAGTACTCCGATCCACTGTGCAGTGTTTATATCTTTTTGGACCATTCCTTAACCTAGATTTGGTGTGCGTGAACCCAAATAAGCTTTTCTGCAATTTCAACCAGCCTGCCCTTCGACAACCAACAACCCCATCCCGTTAATGGGCACTCAATCAATTTTTTTATGATGCTACTTTGAACTGACAGGAGATTACAGCATGTTGATGACTAAATCATGAGTTTTGCCAGCACATGTGATTGGCTATTAGGCAATTGTAAGTGATTAACGAGATTGGACATCAGGTGGTAGGCTAATAAATGGCAGTGAGTGAAGCCCATATAAGTAACCATCATGAGTATCTTCATGTCCAACCATACAGTCCTTGCCTTGGACCATACCATAAAATGCTCACATGGTGCCATACTATACAGTCCTGACATAGCTTCGTACCGTACAGTGTTGATGAAGTGCCATACTGTACAGTGCTCCCAAAGTGCCATACTGTACAGTCCTCACATAAAGTCATCCTGTACAGTGCTCATATTGTGTTATACTGTACAGTTCTCACATAGTGCCCTCACAATGTAGTCCTTATATTGTGTCATACCATAAACTGTTCACATAGTGCCATACCCTACAGTCCTCACATAAAGCCATACTGTATAATGCTCACATAGTGCCCTTCAATACAGTCCGTACATTGTGCCATACCATAAAGTGTTCATATCGTGAACAGTCCTTACATTGTGCCATACCATACAGTGCTCACATGGTGCCTTATGGTACAATCGTCACATAAAGCCATACTATACCGCCCTCACATAGTGCTATAACTTTGAGTCCCAACATAGGGCCATCCAGTATTGTGTCCATGCAGTGCCATACTGTACAATGCTCACTTACAGCCAAAGAGTATATTACTCCTTTAAAACCCTACCATACATTGCTCGCATAGAGCCATACTGTACAGTCCTCACTCACACAGAGGCCTACAGTAGAGTCCATACATTATGCCATACCATAAAGTGTTCACATAGTGAAACCACTCCATAGGGTCAAACCCTCAGATATCCAGATCCTGACTGTGCAGTGTAAATAGATTGAAATTCCATTAACCTAAGTATTTGAGGTAGGGGGCACCACAAAGTAAAGCTTTATTCGCACTTTGCAACCATGGGGCAGTGGCATGCCCGTCAGACAAGACCCATGTAGCAAAACCACATACAGTATGGGGTCTACCATGCATTCAATGTTTTTTATGTGCCCTACTTGTACTGACACAAGACTACAGCATTTGTGATACAACCATGTGCAGTTTTGCCACACAATTCTCAGTGATTTGGCATACTGGCGCCATGCCTGGCCTAAGTCTCCAGATAGTATCAGAGATGGAGTGACTGCCAGTGCACCGGGGCTCAAGGACTTTATATAATTACTAGGAACCCATAAAAATAGAGATAAAAATCATGATGTTGTCTTATTCTTATCTACAAACATAAAGATGTTTGTAGATAAGAATATGATAACATCATGATTTTTTATCTCAGCGAGTCAGTCATGGGAAGATGTGGTATGAAAATCAGTATGTAATACAAGGGAAAGTATGCAGAGCAGAGTGTAGGGGGCGCAATCTGTGAGTGGGGGTACAATTGGCAGTCTATGATAGAGACGAGGGCATAGGGAAAAGTTTGGGTAAGGGATAGGGAACAGAATGTGAGAAAGACGCAAAAGGAGCAATGTGAAAAAAGGGGGATAGAGGAGAAGTCTTTGTAAGAAGGGGACCATGGGGACCAGTCTATAAGAAATAAGGGTATGAAACATTGTCTGTGTTCAGAAGGGGGATAAGAAGTAGTGTATTGTGAGATGGGAGCATGGAAAGAAACCTTTGTAAAAGATGAGGGCATGGGGCAATAGTCTACGTGATGGGGCATGGTGAAAATTTATTGACAGAGAGGGCATGGTAGCGATATGTGTGATATGATGTGCGAGAAGGGTTTGGAAAGTATTCTAATTTAGTCAACCATGGAGAAATTACTCAGACAGTATCCTTACCCAATATAATGTTCTAGCCATACAGACCTAAGGAGGTGGCTGGGTACTGCTATATGCATCCATGCTGTGTTTTCCCATCACACTCAATCTTACCATCAGATGATATAAAGGGCAGACTTCCTTTTCAGCTCGGGAACAAAGTAGAAGTAGGGGGCAGTAGGGATTGTTGGCAATGTGTTATCTGGACTATGTATTGTACACTATGGCTGCTGACAAGTCACATTGGGGGCACTTTAGTACTTTTGATTCATTCACAAGACATTTTGTCCCTATGTCTCAGGTATCTGTGGCAATATTTAAAAAAGGTCGGAAGTATCCCTTGAAGGCATGGCGAGGACAAGGCATTTTGGTGCCCTAGGCAAAAAAGGCAAATGGCGCCCCCCCACGTTGTTGAAATTTTAATATTACTAAATTAATAAAATGGAGGACAGGACAGACGCAAGCGTCATCCTCCTTATTCTCATGCACAGCTGGCTTGCAGATAGTTACAAGCAACCAGTGCAGGGCATTTTACCGCATGATAAAACCCTAAATTTTCAGGGTGTGCAGTGTGATAAGATGTTTTAATGTTCCAATTTTTTTTACAATATAGGTGGGGAGGACATATTGTATGTAAACTGGTTGGGTTTCAGTGCTAGTGTTGCTTTTTAGGGTTTGTTCACATCTGTTTTGTTTTTACATTGTTCAATTCTGTTTTGGAAGGAGAAAAATGGAAAAGAACAGTCACTCATTGATTTCACAGGTTTCTAGGCCCCATATGTCAGATTTTTTTTTTACAGCAAAAAATTAAAATGGAATTCTGCGTTATTGGTTCGATGAAAAAGAAAAAATCTGTCAGAAAGTCTCCAAAAAAATGGGAATCTCGCAAGAGAACAGGGGAGTGCCTTTTGATCACTATAATTTACTTTTTTGCCATGGGCAGAATTAAACTTATCAGTTCTAAATCTATAAAATTAAAACTTTAACTTTTTATTATGTTTTACTTTTAAACCCTCTATACACACTATTTAAAAACCTGATTCTAACTCCCATTAAAAACCCTTTATACTTCTGAAGGAAGGAATAGACTCCTTTTCTATTATCAGTCTGGGTGGAACACCACCTATTAACAGGAGAGGCCTTATATCTAAGAAATTTAAAATAACTCCAGTAAGGATCCCAAGCCTCCTTTTTTGGGCAGTCGTTCCCTAATACAAATGGACACAAAGCAGATAAGGCCCCCATGTGACACCCTCTGCAGCGGGTGACCATTGTAGACAGAGGTGAGGAATCACAATTTAAAAGTCATGGCCGGGACCTCCCAAACATGTTTCCCCAGCTAATCTGGTCATCAGGGGTTAAGAGGTCCGGGTCCCATGTGGTCTAAGCTCATTTCTTTTTTATATCATATTAGGTACACACCCTATTCAGGTGCTCACCAATTAGCCATCAGAGAATCCACAAAAATCCACTCTCCTGCACGCACACTAATAATGTGTTGCTACTGTTTGCCACCATCCCTCCCAAATAAACAGCATCTCAGACAAGTTCACCATCTCCATAAGGGGGCTTCACCCTATCTTACCGTGCTGCCCGCGTACGTATCAATGGACATTTCTTGCCTGACTGTAAAGGACTTCCGTCCCATTTCTCTCATTATTATTGCCTCTGTGTGGTCTTCTAGAACGGACTAAGCAGAATAGATGTTACATTCCACAGCACACTACCAGCTTTTCAACTCCCAAAAACCTTCTCCTCCATGTCTAATATGCATATTCTTTTGGGAATATATACTCCTTGTACGTACACTATTGTCTTTGTCTATTCCCATAAACTGCTTCTCTTTTATATCTAATATACATATTAATTTTAATAAAGCTGCAGACCCTATGGTTAGCCCACCCTCCGTCTCTAAATTTCCCACCCCACCTTCCCCATTAAAGATTCTTACTTACAGGTCACGGCTAGCCACCAAATTCATTAGGTCACGATGGGAGCATGCAAAAATGTTAGTACATTCATAATCTATTGCATCTGCATACATCTGTACTGCATATATTGTATTTAAAGTTAGCACAAAATCTACGCAGCGAGTAGAAACAATATATACATAAATAAATGTATACATGAATAGATGGTAATCTACTCCGAGCTGCGTCTCGCACAATAACGTGAGTGCATATTTATAGGGATTCAGTTCCCAAAACAACCCCTCATACACAGACAAAAATTTTCATACATCCCAATTGTTAAATAAAACCGTGGCCTCACGTGATCAATACCTTTCATCATTGCAAAACCACAGGGAAAACGAGGGACAAACGTGGAGGCAGAGGGGGGGCAAGGGGGGATGGGGGGGGGGAGAGAAAAAAAAAAAAAACCCAACTGAACTCTGATTCAAAAGTCTTTTCAAACCGTGCTTGTACCACTGACCTTAATTAATCACATATATCATGTTTCATCAAAAATTTAATTATATGGGAATCGCAAGATTAATAAATCCCGGAAAATGAAAGCCTTCATTTGGGACCTTTAGGGTTCAATGTATTGAGTCTGTTATCCATCTTGCCTCTTCCTGCAACAAAACTACATCCAAATTGCCCTTTCTTTTTTCATAGCTTTTTCCAAAACAGATGCCAAAAATTTTTGCACCTCTATTTCACCATTATGTACTTCCAAAATGTGTCTCACTAGGGTGGGGTCACCTCTAGTTTTAATACTACTAGATGTTTCGAGATCCGAGACAAAATCCTGTATGGTTTTTCCCACATAGATTTGGGGCAAAATAACATAGCCCCATAAATCACCCCTCTGGTTTTACAGTTGATGAATTGTCTTATCTCAAATCTTCTCTTATCAATGGGATTAACAAAATCTTTAGTTTTCCATATAAATGGACAGAATGAACAATTGCCACAGAGATATGAGCCTACCACCGGAGACTGTAACCATGATTTTTGCCATCTCCCTCAAAATGACTATGCACAAATTCATTCCTAAGATTTTTTCCTCTTCTATAAGTGACACTAGGATATTTAGGAATCACCTCAGAGAATACTGGATCTGCCCTCAGTATGTGCCAATGTCTTCTAAGTATATGTCTCATTTCATTGGCTCTATCTACCTATACAATGAATTAAATCAGTTTTTTCCTTCTTCTTTTTACTGATTAATAAGTGTCCTCTGTCACTAGTCAAAGCCCTGTTAAACGCCTTCCTCAGAAAAATTTTTGGATAACTGCTTGCCTGAAAATGTGCATTTAACTTTATACATTCGTTATTAAAAGCCTCTAAAGTAGATCAATTCCTACGAGCCCTAAGAAATTGGCCTATGGGAATCCCCTTTTTTTGAGAAGGTGGATGCCAGCTAGAAAAGTGTAACAAACTATTGGTAGCCATATTTTTCTGAAATATCTTTATCTGAATCTGCTTGTTTTCATCCAACATAATTTGAAGATCCAAAAAATTAATTTTCTCTCGATGAATTTCCAACATGAATTTCATTATCATTGAGTCTAGATACAAAATCCCTGAATAATTTTTCACTACGATCCCAAAAAATCAATATATCATCAACAAAGCGCCCCAAAATAAAATCTGTGAATATTTCAAAGTGTTCAGAAAAAACAATAGCATCCTCCCACCAACCTAAAAATAATTAGCAAAACTTGGCGCACAAACTGTGCCCATGGTGCTCCCTTTTCTGGTGGGAAAAGGTAACATCAAACAAAAAATAGTTATGTGTCAAACAAAATCCAAATTTGCTGTAAAACAAAATCATTATGTTCCATAAATTGTGTACCTCTTGTATTCAAAAAATACTTAATTGCTTTCAGGCCCAGATCATGTCTGATGTTACTGTATAGGGCTTCTATGTCTAAACTTGCAGAAAATGTTCTTTCACTCACCACTAGATCGTTAATTCTCATCACAGTATCCCTTTGTATCTTTAAGATATGAACGGGAGGCCAGTGACAAAAGGGGATCAGTATATGATCAAAATACATGCTAGGTCTTTGTGTTAAATTATTTCTACCTGAGACTATCGGTCTTCCTGGTTATTTGGGACAACCTCTTTATGCACTTTTGGTAATGCATAAAAGGTAGCAATAGGAGGATTCACATTTAGCATAAATTTATTTTCCTCAGTAATTAATTTTTTCTCAATTCCCAGATCCGAAATCCTTTTTAATTCCCTCAGATACTCATTGGTTGGATCTTTTGGAAGCCTCTCATATGTTTTTTGAATCAAAAAGTATTCTCAACCATTGCTCTATAGTCACTTTTTTTAAGATGACAATATTACCACCCTTGTCACTGGGTTTGATTACTATCTTCCTGTTAGATTGTAATTCCGCAATAGTTCTGCAATAGTTCCTCCCATTTTAATTTTAAAGAAGATGGTTGTTGTCTGAGTGCTAGTTTCTTTATATCTTGCGTTACTAAATTCCACAAACGTATCCATAAATTATTTTGTGTACGGAGGTGTATTCCTAGATTTTGGTTTCAATTAGTCAAGGGTATATCTAGAATTATGGGGTCTCCTTCACCTTCAACCTGCAATTGTTCAAGTACACCCAATGTTTTTCCTGTAGTTTCCTAAAGGTTTGTTCATCTTTATTTTTCATTTTTTTGATATTTATGTAAAGCCAACCTTCTAGCAAAGAGATTAAAATCTTTTACCCATACAGAATCATTAAATTTGGGCATGGGAGGGAAACGTAGACCATATGCCAACACCTGTTTTTGATTTTTCCCTTAGTCTATGAGAGGATAAATTAATCACTTGAAGTGCTCCGTCCTTTGTTATTTCTGATAATTCCCCTTCTCTCGATCCCTCAAGAGAATCCTTGGTTGTTCTAAAAAAAAGTGGACACATTTGCATTTTTGAATGCTCCTGAGATTGAGTTTGCATTGTATTCATAACCTGTCCATTTCCTGCCACTAATGGCATATTTGTATTGCCTGTGATTTGAAATCATTGCCTGTGCTCCCATTTCCTGGGCCCCCTTTCACCACAGGATGCAGAAGAGGATAATGTATTTAATCCCACTGGTCCTTCTATTGATTGGCATCTCTGAGGATACTGTTTGAGTAGATGATTTGTTATGTGTTTTCTTATTGTATAACGCTTAACCTCTATACACACTATTTAAAAACCTGATTTCTAACCTCATCATTTAACCCTTTCTACCTCCAAAGGAAGGAACAGCTCCTTTTTTACTATCAAGTCCAGTGGAACACCACCTGTTAACAGGAAAGCCTTATATATACAGCAATTTACTAACTCCCGTAAAGGGGTCCCAAGCCACCTATTTGGGCAGTTTTTCCCTAATGTAATGGAAACAAACAAATAAGGCCCCCTTGTGACACCCTCTGCAGTGGGTGACACTTGTTTGACAGAGGTGAGAAATCCAATTTAAAAACGTCATGCCTGACCTCCCCAACATGTTTCACCAGCTAATCTGGCTTCATCAGGGGTTAGCGGTCCGGTCACATGTGGTCTGAGCTCACTACCTTTTATATCATGTTAGGTAAACACCCTGTTCAGGTGCTCACTAGTGTTGAGCGATTGCGTTGGCTATCAAGATCGAGCGATAGTCGGCCCCTTTTCGATAAGGTTTTTCGATAGTGAGCATCGATTATGCGCGATGACCATTAAAGTTATGGGAGAGCAACAACACCTTTTATTATTACACCCAAAAAAAGGCGGAGAAGCTGAAATTAACATTTCCACAACAGTCAAATGGATACGTGCTACATCTTAGGCAACACACTTAGGTTATAAAAGTCACAGAAAAAAAATCCGCCATTTTCTATCCTTTTGTACACAGCCTGACCCTTAAACCTCACACCACAAATTAAAAATGCCAAAGGGGGTATGAAATTGAACCTAGTTACTTGAACTGGAAATTGAATATCCCCCGTCCTGGAACCAGCATGAGCCCCAAACCCCCTGACCCCCACATTTAAAAAAATCCGGAAAAAGGGTCTTTCAACCCATTTTTGTTTTACTGGACATTGAATCCTTCCTGGGCCACGCAGACCCCCAAAAGCATGACCCCCCCATTTTAAAAAAACCGGAAAAAGGGGGTCTTTCAACCACCATTTTAGTTGAATGGGGCATTTACTTAAATGTCCTGGGCCACAGCGACCCAGGGGGGAGTTTCAGTGGGTTCGGTGAAAGCCCAGGCGGGTCCGTCATCTATTAACAGCAGGTTTAAATGCCCTAGACGCACAACGAAAACGTGTGCTGAAGCAAGTGCGGAAACGGAATGGAGAACTCCAGCCTTCCCTCTGTACACAGTCAATACCGGGTAGCGTTGCCCCTCCGATGAGTGGGCCCAAATTAGCTTCACTTGGGAAATCGGGTGGTTAACGCTCCTTTTTACACCCAGGGCCTTTATCTTGGCTTCTTTTTCCCATTTTACTCAACTTGTGGAGGGAAATGGTCTCTGTACTTTGTTCCGCCCGTGCCCCATACTCCTGTCCTCTAAATAAAATCATCGGCAAGTTTCCTGTACCTCCCTTTCAATTCGGGGAAATTTTTTTAACATATTTTGTACATGCAATTTTTTTTAGATTTTAAATTTCTAAAAAACTTTTTTAAAAAGGGATGGAACCCCACCATGTCTTTGTTTCTCTTTTTTTCTTTGTATTAAAATGGGTTGTCTCAAACAGGGATTATAGCTATTTTTAAAGATTTTGCAAAAAAAAGTCTTTTTTGCAATATTGTCCATTAACAGTGTCCTACCTATTCCGTTTCTGACACCCAACCATCCCCCTTGAGCCCTCTTGACAATTGTAAAGAACAAATTTTGTTAGAAACAATTTTTTTTTAGAATGGACCTGTAGAAAAGCGCTTTGCACAAAAATGCCCCCAAAAATTAAAAAGCATTACCTTGAGCCACTTTGGTCAATTTTGAAGAAAAAAATGTTGTTAGAAACAACTTTTTTTTTAAAAAGGAATGTAGTATTGCCCTTTTTCAAAGCAGCAGCCCCAAAAAATTATAAAAATACTTCTCAGCCACTATTAAAAATTGTGGGGGGAAAAAAATCCACTTAGAAGCCACATTTCTTTTTCCAAAGGCCCATAATTATGCTGTATTCACAGAACATGACCCAAAAAATTATAAATATGACTTCTCAGCACTATTAAAAATTGGAGGGAGAAATCCACTTGAACCCACATTTCTGTTCCAAAAGGCCCCAAATTAAAGCGATCTCACAGCAACATGCCTCAAAACCATTGACATTGCGAAAAACTTTTAAGATAAAGTGAGTAAATGGAATACGTGTTTCATAAACCTTGCGTTTTACATCTCCTCACAGCAAAACCCAAAATAACTTTGGAAAGAGAAAAAAATTCAGTAAAAATGATCTTTTTAAAAAAAAATTTTTCAAGAACCTTTTCTGTTGAAAAGGAAGGGAAAGAAAACGGCAACTAATCGGGGACCTCCCCAATTGGGGCCACAACTCATCAGAGATCCCATCCTGATTCATTTTAGAAAGCAAACACCCATTACTTGGGGGAAAGCCGTGCTTTGTCTGTAATGACTCCCCCAGCTGCTAAGGTCCGCCGGATAGACGCTGGCTGCGGGGGGAAAACACTCTTTTTTTTGTGACGAGCCAGCTGGGCCTTTCGTCCATTTTGGATCCCAAAGTCTATTGGGCCCGGAACACAGCAAAAAATGGGGTGTTGAACGCAGATATCGTGCACCATGATCTTAACTGACTCTGTGTTTTTGGATGTGGCCCTGCTTTTGCATGCTCGGTGGGTGGTAAACAAAGTTTCCCAAAGGGTCCCCCATTTGGCTTCTGCCACCTTGCCTGCTCTGCCGCTACCCACTTGGCCTCAAATGCGTCATCGCTGTGTTGTTCCACCGTACTTTTGGGGGAATGTGAAGCAACCAACAGATGTTCCATTGATCATCAGAAAGGGTCTCCTTTCTGTTTTTAATCCTATTTGGGTGGGTGGAAGGAAAGTGCGATTTTTGTTTGTCCGGGGACCGGAGGGTGGCCACCCATAACTGTTTTTCATTTTGATCCCTTTAAATGGAGGATCATGTTGGGGGAAAAATGGATCCAAGCACTCTTTGAGAATTTAGCCTTGTTTTCCCAACCCGGGGCGGGGGGCACTACAAACTGATTTCCTCACTTCCTCCTCCCCTCAAATTGCGCCAACCTTTTCCAAGGCAGGGACGTGGGGTTAACCCGGGTGTTGGGGAATACCCCCTCCCCCTCCTCCCCTCCTCCCTGCCTCCAGCAAGCTTCAACACAGCCTCCCCTTGCCTAATGATCCCCCTAACTGTGCGCCCCCTTGCACTACTTGGACCCCGAACCACGCCAAAATTAAGACCGAGAAATTTTTGAAATGTCGGGCCCCTTGTGGATTTGACGGAGAGAAAGGCTCCTGCCCGCATCTGTGTCCGTCCCTCCTCCTCCTGGGGGGCCCTGTTGTTTCAGAGTGCCCCAACGATGTTCCAGAACAAGATCACCACAATGCTCATATGAAAGGGCGCCACACGACCATTTTGGGGGCTTTTTTCAAAAACTGGCAAGGATGGTCAAGCTTTTTCACCCCTCCACTCTCGGGGTTCAACACCCCGGGCCGTACCGCTGCTTTCACCCTGTGTCACTTCGTACTGCGTAAGGCATTGCCTGCTGCCAAAATCCTGGGCAGGGGAGGGGGAAATTCCAGCGTTTCCCCACATCAACAATGAGACGGTTGAGGGGGGAGGCTGAGTCGCTGAAAACGCACCCAGGCGGGACAAGCAGGGTCGAAGGGGGGAAGGCGAACTCAGACCTGGGCCTTCTTCGCAGGCAGTCAAACCCGGGTACTCTTTAGAAATTTCGACGAAAAGGGTTCATGACATGTGCCAGGCAAGGGATGTGCTCCCGCCTACCCATCTTAGGGGGGCCCAGATTTCCCCGTTTTTCGCACCCCCACCTTGCCCGGGACAAGGTTCTTGTCACCCAGCCAGCGCTGGTCTCGTTGCTTAGAGCCTCCACAGCTCCACCTGTGTGGGGACGGGCCCAAGGCAGAAATTTCAACTGGCCCGGTGTCTCTGGGGACTGATGCCCCAGAGGACCTTGAGGGAAAAACCGCACCATCCTGCGGTTTTGAAGAGCGTGCCCGAGCCTGAGAGCCCCGTCACCCCCCGAGACTCCACCCCCCCCCCGGAGCGTCAAGAATTTTGCGGCCCTTCCCTGCTTACTTCCATGTGCGGGGGTGAATGGACTTTTCCGGACACAATCAGACAAAGCGCTTGAAATTTTTGATACATGTGGCTGGCCAGGGCAGGGGCGGTTTTTTGGCAAAAAAATGCACCGGAAACTGGTATTGGGGGCAAGCGAGGGCCATGACGTGGCGGAACCCATCTTTCCACCAACGGGAAAGGCAACATTTCCAAGGCCAAAAGCCTGGCAATCCCCCCATTCAGGTTTTGGGTTTGGATGGTTTGGGTTTAAAATGTTTCTTCTGCCCCCAAACCTGGAAGACAGAAGGGCCCCGGCTGGGGGGGTGGCCCCTGTACGGGGTGCAGGGGCGTCAAACTGGCGGGAAAGGAGAAGGGGTAGGAGGGTTCTGGTGGGGCTGGTGGTACCGGGGGACGGGGGAGGCTGAAGCGAGGCGACCCTATCATGACTCTGAGAGAAATGGGGATTAGGGAAAGCTTTGGGTGGCGGGGAGGGGAGGGGGGAACAAAGGGTGTCCAGTGGTTGGAGGCCCGGCGTCGTTGGCCTTTTTTGGCCCAAATGTTCCCCCCATTTCAACCATGCATTCGCTGCAGTGACTAGACATGTTGGTGGTGGTTTAACACTTAAGGGTTTTCTTGCCTCTATTAGCTTTACGGCAAAGGCGGCATATACTCGCTGGTGAATCAGAGGCTTGCTCAAAAAAGGCCAGGGTTGAGGGTCCTGGGCCTTTTTTCGGCGATAAGGAGGAGCGGGGTTTGCGCTGACCGTGGCTGGGGGAATCATATCAGGGGTTCGCGACCGCCCTCTCCCCCTTTTGTGGGGGGACCCGAATTTAACTACCCCCCATCGTCTTCCCCCCGTCCCCTGATGAAGGGCCCCGCAAAACAAATTCTGCGGAAAAGACCAGGAGGTCCCCAATGTCGTCATATCACATCATCAACACAGGTGACTTGGTCGTCCTGACTTCGCAAAGTGCGGGCTACAAGCAAGGGGCACTGCAAGGCGTTGCCGACCGCCCGGGATTTTTGCGATTGACCCGGCTTCCTTCACCTCCCTGATGGATCATAACTGGGGCAGAGCAGAGAAAATCTCCTTTTTTTCCCTTGTCTTTTAACATGCCCTTTTGACCCCAACCGCATTTTTTCATCAAAGAGGGCTTCAGAAAATGGATTATCCCAAGTGGTGGGTACACAATTGACATTTGGGCTGCTTCCCTGTTGGACAGATGCTGAGATGCTGTTACACATTTGTGGCCGGGCTGCAGGCGAGGGGGTAAGACTCTAGATCGGTTTCATTAACCAATGAAGACAGATTGGCGCATGTTCGTTCTTAAAATTACGGCCTGACCCCGATGACAGGCCGACGGTCCTGCAACTGATGATCCGCTGGGTGCGGTTGTCCCCCAGCACTGGAAGGAGCACCCTCTCTACCCTTACCTCCTGTGTTTCCCCCCTCTTTGCTGCTTACCACCTGATTTTTGCTCCTGTTCAGGGAAAAAAAAAAAAATTTTAGAAGGTATGGAAAGTTTTTGGAAAGCCTTATTAAAAAAAAAGGCAAATCACAGCTATTCTCAAATCCCCCTAATCAAAAAAAATTGGGTTTTAAATTTTAAATGCAAAAGGGGTCTATCAACAATCTGGACGGGCCCAAAAATCCAAAAAAAAAACTATCTGTTATGTTTTATTAATAAAAAGTTTTTTTGCACCTTTAATTCACCTGTGGTGAAAAAGAATTGCTGTTTTAAGTTTAGAGATGCTGCGTCAATGAACAGGCTGGGGGCGCAAAAGTCAAAAACACTAACTGTGATTTTTTGTACTTTCACGGGGATTTTTGGCAAAAAAACAACTGTGCGATCAGTTGCTGTTTGTGATTTAAGTGCAAGGGGGATATACAAAAGTCACAGGTGTAATGGGTAAAATTGAATCCTTCGAAATGTATACTGAAATAAAAAATGGAGTTTTTTCAGCTAAAAAAAAGACCTGCAGTTTTTAGAAAATTTTTTTATCCAATATAAGTTCAGGGTGCCAATATCCAGGGAAAAAATTTCAATAGCAAATGTTAATAAAAAGATATTCCACTACAATTTTACACTAAGTCTTGGGGGAACTTAGCCAGTGTTCTTTATAATTTAAGCTTGTCTTGTTCGCCCCCGGGCCCCCCACCCCACCCCCCCCCCCCACCGCCGTGAATTTTCAGTGGTAATTTTTGCTTTAAAATTCTCTAGCTAACTACATAAAATGTTCAAATCCCTAATTAAAAAAAATTGGAAGGTCACCTAATATAGAGGTTTCTCTGTGCAGAAAAAGACTAATTTCGCTGAGCTGTTTGGCCACAGGCAGAACGCGGGCCTATCCCTATGAGACCTGAGAGACATGAGGCTGAAACAGGGAACGCTGTTCATGTAAAACGGGGTCATTGATTTTTCCAGCCAATCCAAAACCTACACATCCATCATGACGTCGCACACACATCCCACCCTGCTCTATTTTGTAATCTGATTTGCGGCCGCCAAAATTTCAGGGCGCCGAAAAAAGGCGCAAATAGTGTGCACGATTTTAACCTAATTTTCGCCGGGGCGGAAAAACGATACCAAAAAACCTTTTCGATTTCAACGCGAAAAAATCCTAACACTAGGCCACCAATTAGCCCTCAAGAACCACAAAAACCCACTCCCCCTTCCACTTCCCCATGCCCACAAAATATGTGTGCTACGCTGCCACCATGCTCCCAAACGCAACCTCAGACAAAACCCATCTCCATTCGGGTTGCCCCACACTATGCGCCCCGGGGCCCGGTACTTTTTGATGGACATTTTTTGCCCTGACTGAGGACTTCCGTCCATTTCTCTAAAATTTTTTGCCTTGCTAGCTCACCCAGAAAGGACTTAGCAAAAAAAGATGTTTCATTCCCCAGACACTACCAGCTTTACAAATCCCCTTAACCCCTTCTCCTCCTGTCTAATATCAATTTATTTGGGAATAATACTCCATTGTACGTCACTATTTTCATAGTCTCTTCCCATAAAGCACTTTTCCTTTTTAATATCTAAT